>AWWV01010215.1:0-15519 GCA_001974805.1 Corchorus capsularis
TATATATTAATTCGTATCTTGATATTGGTTTTTATATATTTTTGTCTGGTCCACAAAAAGTTAAAGCAGATATTCTTGATATTGGAAGACGAAGACTTTACAATCTTTTGGAAATAAATATTTAATTTTTAGTTGGACTGTTCTTACCTTTCAATTAATTAAATATACTAATTAATGTGCATTTGATTTCCTTTTAAATATTAAGTTAAATAATTCCTAACCATGTAATAGAAGAGGACAAATCAAAATGCGACATGCACCTATAATCGAAAATTCTCATGTAAATAATTTTTTGGCTAATTGCTCAAATAAGGGCCTAACGTTTGTCAAAATGCTCAAATAAGGGTCCGATCTTTTAATTTGGCCAAATAAGGACCTAACGTTTGCCAAAATGCTCAAATAAGGGCCCCATCTTTGAATTTGGCCAAATAAGGCCCTGATGTTTGCCAAAATGCTCAAATAAGGATCTGTCTCACGCGTCATCTAAATTGACACCGGGCCCTTATTTGAGCATTTTCGAAAACGTTAGGCTCTTATTTGGCCAAATTAAAAGATCGGGTCTTTATTTGAACATTTTCGATAATGTTAGGCCCTTATTTGGCCAAATTAAAAGATCGGACCCTTATTTGAACATTTTGACAAACGTTAGGCCCTTATTTGAGCAATTAGCCTAATTTTTTTAATTCATGGCTTTGCACCTTTTGATTCATTCTCGTGTAAATAATTATATGATGATATAATTAATTATGATTGAAAAGTTGAATAGTTAGTAGTATTATTTCAATGATTTCTTGAGAGGGATAGTGACAGGGGAAAAATGCCCTTTGAAGTAGTACTAATAAGAGATTTTTTTATTTTTTTTTTCCAAAGTGCAAGGCTGAATACCGTACCAATTCAAAGGTATTTCCGTATTTGACTAAGCCCAAATTCAGAACTATTATACTCATTAATAATTTGCATAATTTAAGTAAAAGATTAGCTAGTAGTTGATTAAATTGGCTATCTCTATTGTATATGTTGAACATTCTAACTAGGGTTTTATCAGCAACATTAAGAATTGAAGGAAAAACCGTCATTAATAGTTGATTTATATTAACACCGATAATTTTTCATTTCACTCGACATAAAAAAAAATGTTTAAGATGTGAATTTGCCATCTTAGAGGAATTTGTAAGGCTAAGTTTTTCCCTCCTGATTTAATTAATTAATTTCTCCTAATCACTTTTTGTCCTTTGTTTTTGGTGGTAAGATATTTTAATCAAACCCACATTTGCATAAACATGAAGAGTTTTGAAAATACTAATAAAAGACAAGATTAAGGCAATTGGAAGATTAGTGGGAGTGGGGCAGAGTAGCTTGCAAATTTGTTTTTAATATGGAAAGCACAAATGTCATATTCTTAACAGTAAAATGAAGTTAATAATACTTTTGATTTCTGTTTGCTCAAGAAACATTAGAGCTCCAGCTAATATATGGAGCCAAGCATTTAGGTTTCAAGAATTGCTTGAAAAAGGAGATGGGGAAGGTCTATAATTGATGAGGTTATTATTGGTTTAGTACTATCACTCTAACTCTCTTAAGAAAATCTTAATTTGAAAGAAATGTAGTAATTAGGTGGCAATGGAATGGATTGAAGCCAAACCAACTTATTCCGTGATAATGTCTACTTTAAATGTGAATCAGTTCATTTTGATTCTAAATCGCTTTAAATCGATATTTTATAGACCATCACTCATTTTAATCTCCAATTTTTTTTTATTTGGTACATTGGGAACATTACAATTAAAGGGGGAGGGGGGGAAAGGGACGGCAATGATTCGAACCCCTGCCCTGCGGGTGAACTTTTGAGGCCTTCGCCACTACACAGAAGTTTCGAGTTCATGTCAATCTCCAATTTAAATAGGTATCAAACCAATTGAGCCATTAATTACTTTTTCAATTCGGGACATTTCAGGTTAACTTCTATGAGTTCATATATATTTGACTTATCTTATCAAAATTGGATAGGGATTTTTTTGGACGGAGTTATGGGAACTCAATTCATTAGTAGGCTTAGTTCCGGCCATTGTGAATGATCATTTTCTTTGTTTAATCAAAGTGTCTAAACCCTAGGAGTGGTGTGCTATAAAGTAAGTCTAATAATAAAAGAAAGAATACTGTTTATTGTAAGAAGAAGTCAAGAATGTTCAACTCCATCCACTCGTTTCCCCGTGTTGAAAATTCAAACACCTATAAAGGACGACGATGGCCATTTTTACACAATACACTATTTAGGGGGAAAAATATGTACCGTTTCAACCATGTGACCGAAAAAATGGACCACTCTGGTTAAAATTGACTCTGTTTTTTTGCCAATGTGTATAGCTTTCAACAACTGCCCCCACCAACGGTAAATCGACTAAATTAACCAAAAAAAGGTGTCATTGTTAATTGTTTGTTTCACACATATGGCTTTCAATTGATTCAATCAAATCTTTTTCAACAACTTCCAAGAAACTAATTTGGGTCACTCACTCATTACTCTATAAATACCATATTGCAGGGAAAGAGAAGGAATCAAACAAACGAAGTTTACATACAAAAACAGAGAGACAAAAAACAGAGACAGAGATTTATATATTAGATTGCAGGGGCGACTTTGAGCAGAGAACACTTGACGAAAATGGCTAGGAATTTGGTAGCAGCAGTTTTTGTTGCCATTTTGGGCGTCGCCGCCATGTTTCAGGGCACGTCCGCCGCAACTTATACTGTAGGAGACGCCACCGGTTGGAGAGTTCCTAGTAATGTCAATTTTTACGATGATTGGACTGACAACAAAACCTTCCGTGTTGGTGATGTTTTAGGTGAGTTTAATTCCCATGTTTATTTTCATGCTTTTTTTTTCTTTGAACTTAAATTCGGACTGATTATTAATTGTTTCTTTTTCCTTGCAGTTTTCAACTTCGCCACCGGTGCACATGATGTTGTCGAAGTTGGAACAGAGAATGCTTTCGACACCTGCGCCGGCGCCAACCCCGTCAGGACTATAACTACCGGACCGGCGAGTATTACCCTTAACAGGACAGGGGAGTACTACTTCATCTGCACCATCGGAACCCACTGTACCTCCGGCCAAAAGGTGAAGATCGACGTCGAAATGTCGACAACCCCTGGAACAAGCCCAACCCCCGGAGCAAGCCCCACCACCCCATCTGGCACTAACACTACTACTTCTACTACTACTCCTGCTCCCAGCTCTGCTTCTTCTCTTGTTTCCACTCTTTCCCTTGTCTTCGTCTCAATTGCCTTCGTTTTGTTCTTCTAATTAGCATGTCTTATAATTAATTGACCTACTCTGCTTTTTTAGTGGTTTATACGAGAGAGAGAGAGATCTTGATTCATTTTATTGTAATTGATATTATTATGGAGTGATTATTTATTTTTGTGTGTTTGTGTTTGAATATATACCATCATTTCTTCTTCTTCAAAATAGTTTTCATGGTCTAATTACCCTAGTAATCTTCAAAACCCTGATCATCCCCATAACCCAGATTTCCAACATCTATATTAATCTCCTATTCTCCTCCACTTCTACTTGCTCATCCTTCTCCACATTAACACCTTCCAAATTCTCTTCGACATTCACATCATGAAAGTTATATGCATTTTCCCCATTTTGCAAATTTTCATTCACACACCCTCTACCACATAGTTATCTACTACATTATTTTCACCTAGATCCTGATCTACCACATCCAAACCTACAACATCATTTCCACCTAAATCCTCAACTCCCACATTGTTTTCTACTTCATCATTACCTCCTAAATCCTCATTACCATTGTTGTTGTCTACTCCTAAATCCTCATTTCGATTGTTGTTATCTACTTCATCAGCCTCTAAATTCTGATTAGCTAAACCCTTCTAATTATTAGCTACATTCTCCCCTTCATTATCATTAACTTCTAAAGGCCCATTCTCATTCTCAATCAGTCCTACTATAACTGCAGGCTCATTAACAAAGTCTTCAATGAAAAGGTCAATGACCCCATCATTATCATACATCTCACCCACCATGTCCATTACAGAAGCATCATTTCTAACTTCACGTAATCCATCCAGTAACCTAAACCCAGGCCTGCCATGCCAAATCTTATGAACATTTTCATACCCAGCCTTTTCAACAATATCTTCAAGTCAAAATACGCTATTCTGTCCCGGTCGAATTCTAAATCATCTACAAACCCAACTTCATAGACTAGATCCTCACCAGTACCCACTAAACTATCCTGATAATGAACCTAATTATAGCAGTATCAAAAGTCATTTGATCCTATTCAAAAAATGAAAATAAACTACATTAGATATTATCAAACATACAGAAACATTCAAACAATTTCGAACCAAACCCTAAAACCATCAAATAATAGCCACTAAGCAAAATAAGAGCATAAAATAATTGAACAAAACCCAAGCATTCAATAATAGTAACATTAAAAAATCTGTATAACATAACAAAACTAAAATCAGTCAAGAAATTAACTAACCTTTTGTTGAAAACCATCAAATATGCAATTGTTGTGCAATAAGACCAATGTTTCACCGAAAACCTTCAATCACGTCAAAGAAACCCAAAGCTTGCTTCGAAATCCTCGAAAAATCCCAATTTTATAAACCCTAAAACTCAAAACCCCAAACACTCGCTTCTTCTGACCCTCGAAAACCCTCGATTTTAACCCTCAAAAGCCTCCGATTTTAACCGTATAAAGCCCTCGATTCTAAACCTTAACTTCCCCAAATTTAAAACCCTCGAATTCTTACTTAGAAATCCCCAAATTTCCCAAATCGTGAAAACCCTCAAATTCAAACCCTAACCTATAGTACCTACTCAGAAATTCCTAAATCGATCGAAACCAATGCCTTAAACACATTAAATCGAACCCAAAAAGTGAAAACAGAAAGGGGGAATCGATTAAAATGTAATTATTTTTGTTAAAAAATATTTTTTGCCACCTAGCATTTAAAATAGCTACGTGGCTTTTTTTTAGCCCAATTTCCTTTGAACGTATTTCCAACGACGTGTATTATGGCACTAAATTGAGTTTCTTTAAAAAAAAAGGTTTAATATCGATTTGAGTCAACTTTTAGATTTGATACCCAATTGCGATTTTATTAATAAATTTGGTAACAAATTAAGATTTTAGCCTAATATTAATATATGTAGATGTTTCTTCCTCCACAATTTTAGAGATACAATGGAGATAAAATGAAATTCTTGATAACTAAAATTTTTTATGATGGTGTTTATAATAATGTATAGTTATATACTACTATATTTTAATTCGTATCTTGAAATTGGTTTTATATATTTGTCTGATCCACAAAAAGTTAAAGCAGATATCTTGATATGGGAAGACGAAGATTTTTTTTAAAAAATATTTATAAGTTAAATTTGTTCGAGCGGGATTGACCCATTATGAAGTAAAGTTCTCCCAATAATAGTTTTCTCCATTCATAAGATTGAAATCCAAGACCTTGTTTAAGGGGAATAAGTGTCAAACCACTTGGTAAGACGATGACTCTACAATTCTTTAAAAATAAATATCTAATTTGTAGTTGGACTGTTTTTACCATTAATTAATTAATTGAATACTAATGTGCATTTGATTTCCTTTTAAAATATTAAATTACTCCTAACCAATGTAATAGAAGAGGACAAATCAAAATGCGACATGCACCTAATTGAAAATTCTCATGTAAATAATTATGATAATTAATTATTATTGAAAAGTTGAATAATTAATTAGTAGTATTATTATTTCAATTAATTTCTTGAGAGGGATAGTCACAAGGGAAAAATGCCCTTAGACGTAGTAATTATAAGATGCAAGGCTGAATACCGTACCAATTCAAAGGTATTTGATGACTAAGCCCAAATTCAGAAACTCAATAATTAATTTGCAAAAAAATTTAAGTAAGGGATTAGTTAGCAGTTGATTAAATTGGCTATCTCTATTGTATAAATTGAACATAGTAGGGTTTCATCAGCAACAGTAAGAACTGAAGAAAAAACACGTCATTAAAAGTTGATTTATATTAACACCGACAATTTTCATTTCACTCGACATAAAACAATGTTTACGATGTGAATTTGCCATCTTAGTCGCATTTTTGTTAGGCTAAGTTTTTCCCTCCTGGTTTAATTAACTTCTCCTAATCACTCTTTGTCCTTTGTTTTTGGTGGTAAGATATTTTAACTAAACCCACATTTGCATAAACATGAAAAGTTTGAAAAAGAAAAAAAAAAGCTAATAAAGACAAGAGTAAGGCAATTGGAAATTTAATGGAATTATATAAAGGAGTAGGGGCAGAGAGCAGCTTGCAAATTTGTCCTTACAAAATTTGGAAAGCACAAATGTACTTGAGGCCCCCATTAACATTGATCTCAACAATTTTCAACTTTGCTCAAGAAAAATTAGAGCTCCAACTAATACATGGAGCCAAGCATTTGCTGGGCTTCAAGAATTTGATGAGGAAGGTATATATATTTGATGAGGTCTTTATTGGTTTAGTACTATCACTCAAAGAAATCTTAATTTGAAAGAAATGTGAATCATTTCAAGTTTAAATCATTTTGAGTCTAAATCGCTTAAAATCTAGTTAGATTTTATAGTCATCACACATGTCAATCGCCAGTTAAAA
This sequence comes from Corchorus capsularis, assembly GCA_001974805.1. Classification (NCBI taxonomy): domain Eukaryota; kingdom Viridiplantae; phylum Streptophyta; class Magnoliopsida; order Malvales; family Malvaceae; genus Corchorus; species Corchorus capsularis. The sequence goes on from AWWV01010215.1 coordinate 6,682, forward strand.
TAAGTATCAAACCAATTGAGTCATAAATGAACTTGATAACTAGTTTCTTTGAATTATCAAATTGGTCTTTAATCGTTTTTTAGTTAAAGTTCAAATCGTTCTGAATTTGGGACTGTTTTAAGTTAACTTCTATGAGTTCATATATTTGACGGTTTATTGCTCAAAAAGACCCCTGAACTTACACAAAATGGTCAAATAAGCCCCTTAACTCTAATTAAAGCCAAATAAACCCCTGAACTCTTTAAAAATGTCAAATAAGCTCTTTTCTGATGGCTAAATGTTGAAATAAGGACTAAACGTTTCAAGATTTTCTCAAATAAGGATCAAAATACACAATTCCAACAAATTAAAACACATAATTAATATTTTTTTACAAATTGGATACAATATAAGTTAATACTAGTGTGTGAGATATATATAAACTGAAAAACGTACGATAATTTTATATCATATTACGTTTAATGAATTTATTTTCATTAATAGTTTTTGATTTTTAATTAACACGATAATATCATTTTTCTATCAAATTTAACGTGTACGCATGAGAAACATTTGTTTTCATTTAAGAATTCTCTAATTTATAAAAAATTGTTAAGTATGTGTTTTAATTTGTTGGAATTGTGTATGTTGATCCTTATTTGAGAAAATCTTGAAATGTTTAGTCCTTATTTCAGCATTTAGCCATCAGAAAAGGGTTTATTTGGCTTTTTAAAGAGTTCAGGGGTTTATTTGGCTGCAATTAGAGTTCAAGGGTTTATTTGGCCGTTTTGTGCAAGTTCAGGGGCCTTTTTGAGCAATAACCCCATATTTGACTGTATCTTATCAAATTGGATAGGGATTTTTTTGGACGGAGTTATGGGAACTCAATTCATTAGTAGGCTTAGTTCCGGCCATTGTGAATGATTTTGTTTAATCAATGTCTAAGGAGTCCGATAATAAAAGAAAGAAAACAAGAGTACTGTTATTGTAAGAAGAAGTCAGCAGTCAAGAAGGTTCAACTTCATTCACTCGTGTTTCCCGTGTTGAAAACTCAAACACTAAGGACGATGGCGAATTTTACACAATACACTATTAAGGGGAAAAAATCCCGGTTCAAGCCTATTATTGCCTACGCAGCAGCCCCGTTGATTGTTATAGACCCATCCATCATAATCAGGTGTGCGATGTAGGTCAGATCTGGATTAGTCGGTGATACTGAATTAGAAAGAAAAAACATCCCCATCAACAGTAATTTCACTTTTTGCCTATAATTGTATGCTTAAACTGCTCTGTTGGTAGACTCACCTGGATAAAAATCCTCTCCCCCATTTTCTGTCCCCGTTTGTCCCCCATCTACCAAATAGTGACATGTGTCCCTTTTTAATTTCTAATGTTATTCCTTGTTTGCCTAGTTAAATTAAATTTTATATTTTCATTCTAAAACCCTATGGGGAATGTATTAAAAATTTAGGACTAACCCTTATATTCGATTATTTATTTTTAATTTGGAGCTAAACCTGGTGATTAAGTGAGATTTTATTTTATTTTCTTTTATTAATGTTATTTGATAAAACTTAAAACAAATCAGGTATAATACAATGGACACGTGTCATGATTTGGTGGATGGGGGACAGAAAATGGGGGGAGAGGATTTCTATCCGACTGACCCACTATAAATAATGTGAAATAAAACAACTGCCCCACCAACGGTAATTTCAATTGACCAAAAAAAGTTGTGATTGTGTCACACATGGCTTCCAATTAATTCAATCCAATCTTATTCAACAACTTCCAAGAAAGTTAGGGTCACTCTCCTATCACTCTATAAATACCATCTTGTAGGGAAAGAGAAGGAATCAAACAAACGAAATTTACATACAAAAACAGAGACAAAGATTTATATTAGATTGCAGGGGCGACTTTGAGAAGTGAACACTGACGAAAATGGCTAGGAAATTCAGCATGGTTGCAGCAGTTTTCGTTGCAGTTTTGGGCGTAGCCGCCATGTTTCAGGGCACGTCCGCCGTAACTTACACTGTAGGAGACGCCACCGGCTGGAGAATTCCTACAAATACCGATTTTTACGATGATTGGAATGACAATAAAGTCTTCCATGTTGGTGATATTTTAAGTGAGTTTTTCTTCAACTGAAACGATCATATGGATTATCAGCTAGAAAGTTTTCGGACTGATTAATTAATTTGTTCCTTTGTTTTTGCAGTTTTTAACTTCACCACCGGCGCACATGATGTTGCCGAAGTTAAAACAGAGAATGCTTACGACACCTGCGCCACCGCCGCCGCCAACCTCGTCTCCACTATAACTACCGGACCGGCAAGTATTACCCTTAACAGGACAGGCGACCACTACTTCATCTGCACCTTCGGAACCCACTGTGCCTCCGGTCAAAAGGTGCAGATCGAAGTCGAAATGGGAACCTCGCCGCCGTCGACCACACCGCCAACAAGCCCAACCCCCGGATCAAGCCCCACCCCCACCACCCCCACCACCCCATCTGGCACTAACACTACTACTTCTACTACTCCTAGTACTACTACTCCCAGCTCTGCTTCTTCCCTTGTTTCCACTCTTTCCCTTGTCTTCGTCTCAATTGCCTTAGTTTTGTTCTTTTAATTAAGTAACCCACTCTGTTTTTTTAGTTAGTAGTTTATATTATATACGAGAGAGAGATGTTGATTCATTTTTATTGTAGTTGATTTTTATTAGTATGGAGTGATTATTAATTTTTGTGTTTGTGTTTTGAATAAAAAAGCTTGATTCATTTTCTAGATTTGATTCAATATTCAGGGCATATTACAAATAAGTACAAATATGATATTTTTGCTTCAACTTGGGATATGAAGATAGGATTAGGATATGAATATGATTCTTCTTTTAATTTCCTCCATTCCTTTACGATCTTTGGATTGGATTCCTACCTAGCTAGCTTTTTCTAAAGACTATAACAAATTTGTATTGTAGTAGCTTCACACATAGCTTATTTTCTACAAATTAAGAGGAGATTAATGCCACCGACGTCTAATAACCTAACCATATCTTGATTGCATAAAAAAATTTCAATTTTGTCAAACCCTTTGCACACTTTTTTTCAACACCTTTACCTAACTAATTGTACGATAGTAATGCTGTCTAAATTCTCCACTTTGCAAGGAGGAACTTGACTTTTCTATGGCTAAGGATAGGTTTTCTTTTTGGTATTGAGGTTTCTAGAATTTGAATCTTATCCAGAACTAAGAGTCAAATACACTATCGACAGGTAGATTATATGAACATTGAAATTAAGTGTCAAAATACTCTACAAAAGATCACCCAATACAAGAGATACAAATTTACAAAGTTGTAAGCATGAATTTATATGGAGATTGAAATTTGTGTACCCATATGTTTACCACGTTGCCATGCTAGATACAAAAATGGCAAAATAAGTTATAAATAGCTAGTAATTTTTAGTAATTGAGATTTTAAAATTTGAACCGGAATCTAAAGTCTATCCTATTTAGTACTGCTTTCCCATTTACATAAGGGTCCCCTGTTTACAGGGAGGTGCTTTCAAGCTTCCTTTCATTATCTAATTATTATTATATATATCAATTTTATTAGTGGTCATATAGCTTTACAAAAGTAATACGACATGGAATCTGGTAAGTTAATTAATATCTCTTTCTTAAAAAGAGACACATAAGTTCTTCTGCCCATGATGTCCACTATTATGGTACTAAAAGTGAAATTAGACGTGGAAAATTAAACACATATAAGATTAGACTAATCAACGCAAATCAAGTATATGTTCTAGAGAGACTACTAAGTCCAATTTCAGCTGACAAGGTTAATTGAATATTGGTAACAATGAGTGATGATCCCCACGAAACTTGATTTCCTAGGAATTAGACATAACTAAGATCCGACATCTCCATAACTATGGCTACTTATCCTTTTTGCCCCCTGAACTATGGGTTAAGGACACTTTGTCCCCTTAATTAAAATCGTTACAATTTGTCCCATGAACATCCTAAATTCAGGATAATTTGCCCCTCCATCAGGGGTAAAGTGTCCTGAATTTGGGAAGTTTATGAGGCTAGTTGTCTTGAATTTTGAAATCAAGAGACAAATTGTCACGATTTGAAGTGAAGTTTGGGGATAAAATGACTAATAAATAGTAGATTATTACTAACACTACATGTATGACATAAAAGCATAACTGATCCATAATCTTACATTACATTATGAATGGACCTTCAAATATATGACATAATTAAAAACAGGGCAAGGGGGCTAACTAGAGACAACAATATTAGAGCAAGAAAAGTAAGGAAACAGAGACGAAGAGGACAAGAGAGAGGGTGGGAACAAGGGATGAAGCCGAGTTGATATCGCGGTTGACGGAGACGTGGAGCTTTTGGCCGGCAGAACAATGGTCAGAAAAGGTGGAAATGAAGTAGTAGTCACCGGCATCCTTAAGGGTAAATTTCACTGGTCCATCATTATAAGTTCGTATGGGATTTGTAGTAGTGCAACTCTGGTAATCTGTTTCTGTCACTTGTGCAACATCATCTTGTCCCGTTGCAAAGTTGAACACTACCACCCAAACCCACAAGGAAAAACAACAATTTCATCATAAAAATTGATGTATGCGGATCAAATTGTGGTGCAAATCAATTAATTCACTTGAAAACTTGAATTACTCCATCTGTTCCTATTTAATTGTCCCTTTTTGTTAAACAATTTCAATTTTGACCATTAGTTAAAAGAAAAATATGTAAAACTAAAATTTCAAAAAATATATTTGAAAAACTTGTGTTTCAAAGATTATGAGTATTATTTTAAAATTTTATTTTGGTTTATATTTTTTAAAAAAAAAAATTTCAAAGTCGAAGTTGTTTGACTAAAAAGGGACAATTAAATAGGAAGGAAGGAGTAATTTGGAGTTTGAGAATGAAACTCACCTAGTTCATCACCAACTTGAAAGAATTTATTGGCAGCCCAATCATTATAGAAATTGATATTAGGGAATAAGGTGGCGGTGGGACGTGTCCAACCCGTGGAGTCACCTACAATGTAAGTTGTTTCAGCATAAGTACTCTGCATCTGCAACATGGCTGCAGCTCCCAAAACTACAAAAATTACCAAAGCCATTCTTATTTTCCCAATACCCATATTTAATTATGGTCTTTCTCTCTATGTTTTTTGTGTCTTTTTTGATTTGTATACCCAATTTTCCTGTTTGTATGAGTGTATATATAGAGTAATTGGAAGAGTGACAACTTTCCTTGCAAAAGTTGTTTGAATAAGCTTTTTCAATGAGTTAATTACTACAAGACATTTTTGTGATGAATAGCTAAAAACTTTTTGCTTTGTAAATTTGTATTTAGAGTAGATATGTAAGTAAAGTGTGCAAATCACTTAGTCCTTGTTAAATGCTATTAGCCCAACGTAACAGGTTCAATCCAATGAAATGGTCCATTCACAACTTGATCAAATTGTTCTGTTTCAAGATGTAGCATAGCCGTGTAACCTTTGATAGAAGTTTTGGACTCCTACTCCTAGTTCCGAATACTAATGTTAAAACTGCCTTAAAAGAACCTAATTTAATTAGATTTTTTTTTTTTTGTTTTGGGTTGATGAATGATAGGGGAGGCCAATTAAGAAAAATAACCAAATGGATTAAAAGATAGGGAAATTCCACACAACCCGAAAAATTGACCTGAATTTTGTCCTTCATGACGTATCATGGCTAGTCATCCCATGTTATGTAGCAAAACTCCACTCAAATTATAATGTTGGGATCAGTTTACTGAACCAACCGTGTAAAAACACATTATCATAAACCAAATTTCGGGTCAATTTTTCCGCTGTGTAGCAAAACTCTAGTAAGATCTTTAGAAATTTACCCATCAACGAAGAGGCCAAAAAGAAGGGAGTGGCAAAGAGCAAGACAGCCTTGATTTTTAGCCAAGGTTAAGATATCTCCAAAATCCAAAAGCCGATCGAGCCCCATGGTAGGTGAGGCATGCAATGCAAGAAGTTTCTTTAGATGAAGAATTAATGCGAAAGGGAAACCAATAATACATACAGCAAAAATCAACAATGATGTGAGCAGAACGTCATTTTAGCTCTTTTTGTTTTTTCTCTTTGTAGACGCCTATAGCTATGCATCTATCACAATTCACAACCAACCATCTTGATGAATTTGAGTGATTAATTTCTACTTACTGCTAGGCATAGAGAAGCCCCCAAGTCCCAACTCAACTCTCTGCTACCTGCTAAAAGGTATGGACCTTGTCTAGAGCAGCCATAGTACCCCACTCCAACCTATAAAGTTAGTTTGTTTCATTTAGCATTCTAATTTTCAAAGGTTCTGGATTTTCCAGAATTTTGAAACTCTCCAAATACAAAGTCCAAAACTACTTTATCAGGTATTTGGCCTGGTGGTAGGGTATTGGACTCTTAGTTCCAGTTTATCTAGACCATGGGATCTTAGGTTCAACTCTCACGAAATGTGAGTTTATTTGTAATTTGTTTATTTATGTATTTGGTAGGTATGTAGTTTATTTATGGGCATAAAGGTTTATTTAAATTGCAATGAGATTTTACTGGGTTTATTTATTGGCTCATAGATTAGTGTTTGAGTAATGTACTAATCATGTAGCGGTGTACGGGTCTTCCTGTGCGTTTGTAATCTAATTCAAGAAATAAAAATATTCTTTCCTAAAAAAAAAATACTTTATAGTATATCATTAATAGTTACAAAATCAGTTGATATCTCTATCTCTATCTAGTGGCTGATGATCAGTTGATATCTCTATCTCTATCTAGTGGCTGATGATACCTGCAGACTCCTTCCTTTGATTATATCTGCAAGATTTGCCTTTTGATTAAGGCCTTGGCCCAATAATAACTCTTTTGGTGGACTAAACTTATCCTAAAGTTTTGCATTTTTATGCAAACTAAACTTAGACCCAAGATCTAACTGCTGCTTTGAGGTATGGGGGACCTCCAAAACTTTTTCATTTTTAGCAGGTGAGCTTTCATTGCCCATACTATGATCTAAAATAGAAAAATAGATTGACCAATTATAATGTCCTAATGCTCTTTATGATGCAGCCTTTGAACATGACAAAAAATTGAAATCCACCCCACTCTAATTATTCAGGAGTCTGGACTTGTACCATTTTACTATTTTTGCCTTAAACATGAATACACCACCAATATTCCATTTTTGTGTTTTTATCACATGGTGAATTGCATGATCCTTAAGAACACTGAGGAAAATACTAGTGTGCTTTGACTCATGTCAATTACTTTTGCTACTCCAATTTGAGTTCAGCATCTAAACAAAACATGATTTTTACTGCCCAACCTCAATAATGATTAATAATTGGATAGGCTCTGAAAGTAAATTGCAAGTTTCTTGGTCAAAGTAAAAGAAATATGATTTAAATTAGTACAATTTTGTAGTAATTACTTCTTAAACCTTATATAAATCACCAGAAATATATGAGTTCTCCATCGTTCTAGCAATATGATTTCCAGACTTAGAAAAGCTAGGTCCCAAAAGAAAAGTGTACCATTCTTCATTAGTTGTTATTCCTTGATCTTCGTTGAAACAAAATATTATGGCTTAATAGACAAAATGGTCCTCGAACTATCAGCAAAAGGACATTATGACATTGAACTTTCGATTGGGACAATTAAACCTTCCAATTATCAATTTTGGAACTATTTAGCCTATCATTGAATGGACTTTATGTTAGGAAAATTCGAAATTTAAAAGAAGAGAGAAGGCTTTGAGGCGTGAAAAACACTCTTAGTTGTAAGATTGCTTGTTAATTACAAACAAGTTACCTCAGGATACGACAAAACCCCTGAGATCACTTAGATGAAAGAGAACGGTTTTGAGAGGAAAAGAACTTGATGATAAAACGTGGAGAAGTTCAATATTTATAAATACATGAATGGTTATCATGAACAGTTATCAATTCAATAAACATTTGAATTGAATAACTTCCTAATCCTTTTATTAGGTAGCTGATCAAAAAATTATCGCATGGTAAAAAAACGAAGGTATTCAATAAATTCCTATAGACATCCAAAAAATTAAAGACTTAGATTCTGTTTGATAAAACTGAAAATTTAGTGCTGAAAAATTAAGCACTGAATTTGTGCCAAAAAAAAAAAAGAAAAATTAAGCACTGAATTTTTAATACTGAATATCATAAGTACTAATCCAAACTTTAAAAACTGTTTGGTATTTTACTAAAAATCAAGTACTTAATGTAAATATATCGTTTGATAAAAATAACCATTTAATCCTGAAAATAATTTATTTTACATTGTTACCCTTATTTTTATAATTACATAATATACAATATTACTCAATAAAAACATCAATCCGCAAAAGAGAAGAAAACCAACAATATTATTTAAGAAAGGGGGAATTATCATTAGATGTAATGACAAGTTAAAATTGCCCCCAAAGTGTAATATTGATCAATCATTTTCCTAAGTCTAGTGTAAGGTTAAACATATTTACTCATTGGTGTAATGAATTACATAGACTTTGCCTATTTTACCCTTTTAAGAGATTAAAAAAATAAGAAAAATCAATAATTCATAACCTGAAAAAAAAAGCTCTCATCGATCCCACTCGCTCCCATTAACTTTCTTTTCAAAGTCTCCACAATTTTCTTACAAGAAAATTTCCGTCAGGGGTGCTTTGGAGCAGATAATATGGTAATCACCCAAGACTTTAGAAATGGTAGCAACAACATAAAGAGAACGTACATGATGTATACATATCTTCGATAATTCCATCTTTTTCTGGGATAATATTTGTTCTTT
>AWWV01010216.1:0-75323 GCA_001974805.1 Corchorus capsularis
GCAACAGTACAACCTATCAAAAGCCACAAAAGTAATAGAGCAAAGGTAATAAAGCAGAGAATGTTGTATTTATCTTTAAGAAGACTGATAAGATTAACCTCCTACATTAATATAAGGACCAAACTTAGAGCCTTATTTTTGTTTTGGACAAAGAACTTAGAGCCTTCACACTAACCCTCAAACCAATATTAATAAGGAATGACAACTAATAATAATATAAACAAACCCGCCAAATACAGTCAATGGCTCCTGTGAGAAGAGTCCGAAAATCCCAGAACCATATATATTCACAACCATACCACTTTTTTTTTTTAAAGACACAATTAGATTATAACCATACCACTTTAATATGAACCATAGCAAATCAAATCAATCTCAATATTAATGATCATTAACGATCATGGTTTGTGTTTATCTTCTTAATAATCAACAACTACCTCACACCCAACTAACCTATATTGATTCCACATCATGCTTTGTGTTTATCTTATCTTATAATTAGTATTGTTTGCATTTATCTTATCTTAAAGGAGTTGTTATTTGTGCCTAGAATTCTTGTTAACCCGACCCGAATTGCGACCCGACCCGAAATTTGTGGAGTTACGAATTTTGTGGATTTTTCCTAGAGGTCTGTGATGGAAGCGGAGGGATCGGGCCGAAGACCCGAGACCGCAGCCCAACACTGACCTCATGCGGGGAAGACGCAGAATAGGCGTAGGGTTCGCCCCCCGCGGTATGGATTAGTTCTCCTAGTCCGAATAGGACTAAATACCCTATGTTTATATAAGGGGTCTATATCTTGTATTCTTGATGTATTGTTTTCCCAAATTAATAAGAATTTCTCTCTGCCCGTGGACGTAGATCAAATTGATCGAACAACGTAAAATCTTCTTGTTCTTGTTTATTGTTTTAGGCTAGTGTAATCGCAACAATTGGTATTTGTTGGGAGAGGAACCCGGGCCCTGTCTGCTTCAGACAGACCCACCGAGTGACCCAATATACATGTCGGACACCAATCCGAACCCAAAAGTCTAGACTGATGGTTTCTTGGGTCCTTCATGTATATATGTCACTCAAACAACCCATCCTTTTATGATGTGGGATGTTCCCTCACATGTGAATCCTCAACAGGAGTAGTAAGTAGTATTGTTTGAGTTTCATTCAAACCCAAGTCACTTATTGATTCCATATCCCAAAAATTCATTTTCGCACCAAGCAACCTCAATATTAACTTATTCGAAAATGGAGTGAGGGAGCTGCCTACGTGGCATAGATCTCTATAACTGTGACTGTTCATTTATGAACTACGTTGAGTATTTTAAAAAGTTAATACTTTGAATAAAAAATTATGAACGGTGATTTATAAATAACTACAAATTTCTGCTTACAAATTGACCGGGGTCATATTCATGTTAAGTTCACAAAATTTAAGCAGAATCTCTATATAAAGGTGCTAACACTCGTGTGAGTAATAAAAAGCCTCAAAATTGAAGCCAAATTCTTTAGCAAAATAACACTGAGACAATATAGATTCTAAATCCAAGTACAATATATATTCACTCCCCAAGAAAGAAAATTAAGGATAGCAATTACAGTTTTTTTCTCCAACCCAACTCCCAACACAAACGAACACAAACATGAATGATCAGACTTGTTCGTTTATTTTTAGACTATTCGAAACTATGAACTCTAACAGAGCTGGTTGCATAATAAAATGTTAAGTTGCTATAGATACTTAGAGTTAGTAAAGACAAAAAATGAGAAGTATAGTGATCATAAAATTTTATCTATATTAAAATTTAATCCATTTTGTATATAATTTGTATATAAGTAATCAAATTGAATTTTTTTAGTCCAATTCCAATTATATATTACGGGTTGAATTTTATTAGTCCAATTCAAATTATATATTACGGGTTTTCTTAGTCCAATTCCAATTATATATTACGGGTTAAGTGGATATATTAATTTAATCGAATATATTTATAATTTTGATAATAATTTTGGAAGTAATCTTGAAGAGGTTGGTTGAGATTGAAATTGTGAGTTTGGTTGAGATTAAAATTGGTTAAGAGTTTGTCTAAAATAAAAAGATTATATAACATATTAATTAATGAATTAAAATATTAATTATACAATGGCATTTTAGAAATATGTTTAACAAATAAGGGTATAATGGGCGATTCAAAAGTTTTACAGCTGAACGTACTTTTTAATATAGTATAGATATAGATTCATAGGCCCACTCATATATATGCATCACTAATTTTGGTGAAGGATTTGTAATGGAAGGAAGGTCGTTGCTGCAAAAAAAATAGCTCTCATCGTTCCCAAATCCTTCCATTACAAATCTTCACCAATTTTGGTGAAGGATTTGTAATGGAAGGATTTGGGAACGATGAGAGCTTTTTTTTTTTTTTCAGGTTATAAATTATTGTGTGTTTTTTTTTTCCCTAAACTCTTAAAAGGGTAAAATAGGTGAAGTGTATATATTTGATTACACCAATGAGGAATTATGTTTATCATTACACTAGACTTAGGAAAATGATGGATTATTACACTTTGGGGTAAATTTTAATTTGCCATTACACCTAATGATAATTCCCCCTTTAAGAAAAAACAACTTTTTTATCTTTGTATTTTTTATAGAAAAAGTATATAATTATCAAATATAAAAATCGTAAAAAAAAAGGGGAAAAAAAAAAGCAATGGAAGGCCAATGTAGCTTCTCATCCATATTAATGGAATAATTGTTTTTTTTTTCTTGAAAGAATTATGCTAGTAACTTGGATTCCAAAATCATATTTACATGGCTGTTAGAATTCAAGTTGGGATCAAAGCTAATATTTGGGTCTTAATTCTGCCATACACGTTGAAATTTCTCGGTAAATAGGAGAGTTAAAGAAAAAAAAAACCTTCAATGGTGGTTTGAGAATAAAATTTCTTTTTTTTGGCATTAAAGAATTAAAGAAGTTTAGAGGAGAGTTTTTTTATATTGTTTTCATAGATATTTATGAATTGAGATTTCTGGAGATGCCTTGAATTAAAAGGAGGAAGAAGATGATTTAGAAAAAAAAAAAAAAAAGAGAAGAAATAAAGAAGAGGAAGAAACGTCGGTTTTGTAAAGGGGCAATATAGTCTGAAACAATTTTCTTTTAAAATAGATTTGACTTAATAATTTCAATAATAAGTGATAAGTAGGTTCCCACTTATCTAATTACAACATTTTTTCATTGAAAAAGTTCCATTAAACTAGATTAAAAATAAATTATCAAACACGTTAAAAACATAAAACCATTGAAAATTTTAATTTTCAATGAAATGAAAATTTTTAATGGTTTATCAAACAGACCCTTAGAATAAACTAAATCACTTAGGAAAACTTTAAAGGCCCCAGAGCCTAAATGCCTCATCTTTGACTAAATAAAATTGGGTTAACCAATGGGTTGAGCCTATGCGTATTGATATCACAAGATGCCTTTAGTCTTTGATGAGATTTTGAGCAAAAAAAAAGTCTTTGATGAGATGAGTCTATATATGACACTTCAAATCACATTTCTTGAACCAAAAAGTGGTTGATTCAAGTGTTTTGACACTTGTTCCCTTTAAGTAAGGTTCCGGATTCGAGTCTTGTGAATGAAGAAAACCATTCTTGGAAGAGCTTTACCCCCATACTGGGACAACTCGGCTCTAACAAGGTTAATGTAAATATACCCAAACAAAAAAATCCCATTTCATGAATAATGTGGGACTTTCTTTTTTTCACCATTTAACAAAACTATATAACACTTTGGTCATAAGAAATAAAATAAGTAAACAACTTTAAATCGATAGACTAAATAACCCACAAAGTTTGACAAAGAATGACCGAGAATCAAAGGGTTTAATTGTCCCAATTGAAAATTCAAGGGTCATTTTGTGCATTAAGCCCAAAATTTATACCTGTATATTCGAGGAAATGAATCAAGTTTCACTCCCACGAGATCAAATATGATACAAATAAAATAAATAAAAGTCTAACGTCACCTTAGATACATGACATAATCATAATATAACAGGACAAAGGGGTTTAAGAGTTGAGAATTAAAGACAACATAGTATTTAGAACAACAAAAGTAAGACAATGGAGATGAACAAGACAAGATATAGGGTGGGAACAAGAGACGAAGCTGAACCTAGAATATCAGTATTGGCCGTGCTATTTAAGACTTGGACATGGAGCTTCTGGCCACCGGCGCAATGATTGGAGAAGGTGCAAAGGAAGTAATAGTCCTTAGGATCCTTAAGGGTAATGCTTACCGGTGACTCCTTATAATGGTGGATTCTATCATTAGTAGTGCAATAGTCATAAGCTGTTTCTGTTACCTCTGCAACATCGTCTTCCCCTGTTATAAATTTGAACACTGCCCATAACCAAACCAGAAAAAGAGATTAATAACACAAATGTTACTGATTTGGTGACTAAATTCAATTTAGAAACTAAAATATTAATAATTGAGTTGTTTTTGAAGTGAGAAAGTACTCACATAGAACATCATGGACAAAAAAGGTTTTATTATAAGCCCAGTCATAATAAAATTCACTATCGGCCGGACGAATCCAACCAATGGAGTCTCCTACTATATAAGTTGCAGCATACGTGCTCTGCAAGGCAGCTGCTATCAAAACTGCAAAGATTGTTGCTTCCATACTGATTTTTATTTTTCTCTATTTTTGCTGTTTTTCCTCTGTTTCTGCAAGACTATATATAGAGAGTATGTAACAACTTTTGAGTGAATTAATTGCAACCCATTTGAGAAAAATCATTAACTTTGTTATAAGTTAAGTATTTAGGGCAACTCTGTGCCATTCCTTTTTGGTTTGTGTATGTCTAATTAGAGCATTTCAAGTTTCAAAGGTGCTGAAAAATTTTTCCAGAATTTTGAAGCTATATTCAAACTACTTCATCCATCATTAATAGTTACAAAATCTGTTGATACTAGATTAAAACTCACTTTTTTGATTATATTTGCTAGAGTTTTGAAATTTGATTAAGACAATTATTGGTCTGGTTGGGGAACTTACCCTAAGCTACTCTCAAAAACTTTTTCCATTTTTAGCCATACAATACAAAATTTAGATATATTGACTAATTATAGTGTCCAAATCCACCTTGAACATGAACCAGAATTGAAATTGATTTGTGAAAACTTTTCCTCTGTCTTTAAATCTAATATGGCTCTGGCTACTCTAAAACTTGTTCCATCATTTCAAGATTCTTGGCCTTAGACCTCAAGCTTTCACTTCAAATCAATTTTAGTGCTTCTATTTATGATTAACCTACCTAATTACTTCAGTATATTCAGGCAAGAAACTAATCATGTGATTAATGATTAAAAGAAGGAGAAGAAAACTGTGACCTAGCTAATACAAAATAAGCTTTGATGAAACTCTGTCCATCTTGGTGGGATGGAGATTAAAGTTTGGCCTGTAAACTATATGAAACTCTTCCATACATGTCAATTTGTTAAGCACAGAACTTGACTTGGCCAATGGATTGACCAATTCACCACTTCAAAAGCTCCTAATTAATTAGTCCTGAATTACCTACCCTACCATTGCTTGTAAACCTTAACAGTCTCATCAAAGACTCTTCATGCTTGACTTGAAGAAACTTCTCATCCTAAACACCCATTTTATAGAAACCTTACCTTGACTTTTTTAACAAAAAATTGGATTTGGTTAAAAGTGTGGAAATGAGTTAAAGATACAAATTCATAAACAGCCACAAGTTACACTAACTTGGGGTTGAAGTGATTGATGAGATTTCTCAGGGTCAACTAGCTATAGGGTTATATATATTACTGTCAATCCTTTTCCTAGAATAATCCAAGATGACTTTTACAATTTTCATGATGAAAGTATTATTTATTACATCCATGCATATGCAACCATTACCTCTCTTCACAATTGATCATATGGTTAATATATATATAATAATATTGGAAGCATATTAAAGAGCCTCTTTTGCTGACAACTGGTGCAGCAAAACAGATTTATAATACCAATCTTGAAGCTCCATAGTCCATTTTGTAAGGCTATTTTACCTACTTTTTTTTGTTGCTGTTCTCGTCGTTGTCGTCGCGGTCTTTGTCGTCTTCTTTAATACTACAATTTACAAAGCTCTGCAACACAAATTGGTCTAAAGCAAATTGCAGATGATCATCTGCAAGGCTAATTTTATTTCTCACTGATTTAGGATATGAAAAGATCATATTACCACATTTGAATTATTCTTGCTAGAGAAATTTGGAGGAACTAATTTAAGATAACAAGTTAGTGATTGCATTTTGAAACTATATACAATACCAATTACTTTATGATGATGATGGAAAAACTGATACTATTAAACTATTTATTGGAACAAATCAATTCTTTATACATATTGAGGCTGAAATTTGTGACTTTGCCACTCTGGAAATTTAGTTTTTCAACAAAGAACACTAGCCTACTTACTACACATTATTCATGAATTATTCATGTCAACAATTACACTTTTTTTTGTTATTAATTCTAGAAAGGGGGGGGGCTTATATTATAAACCACATGAATCAAAATGCACCTACCAAATCACAATCATGGAATACTATATATGATTTTATATGAGAAAGAAACAAGCATATGGAAACTTCATGCTTGTTAAAACTATTGTATTTATTCGTGGAAGATGCATATTGGGTGTCATTGGACAATTAATGAATTCAACATATCATTTTTTAACAAATGGAAATATATAGTTGAGGGTGCATAATAAGACTAGCTAGCTTTATTAAAATAAATTTCCTCAAGTCTTTAACTTTTGTTCGGGGCAATTTCTCTTTCCTTTTTGTCTAGAGACAAGACAAGGGCAATACCTAAAAAAACAATTATTTTTCCCTTTTCATTCCTACGAATCCGTCAAGAAATGGACAAATATAATTAGGAAAATGAAACTTCTGACTAAATACTCTTATGTCATATAAATTAACCAGTAAATGGGGGCCAAATGAATGTTATTTTACATGCTTGATGATAGAAATTGTCAAATGCAGAGAAAATATTCAATCTTCTAGAGATGGAAATAGAAAAATTGCAGGAAAAAAAATGATAACACATTTTGCATATTCATTTTCTTTGGCCTTTTGGTCCCAATCACCCAAGTTGTAATTAGTCTTTAGAAGTAATCCTTTATTTTCTAGAATCCAATTATTATATGAATGAATAATAATGTGATAATAATTAATTAATTAGAACAGAAAAGAAAAACTTGCAGAGATCAAAAGTTTCAACCAATCACAAATCAATTACGTACTAAAATTCGTTAAAACTATTCTAGAATTCTACTGACCTCTATAAAAAGTTCTCATTAACACATTAAATGAATCACACCCAGACACCAAATTCTCAAAAGACAAAGATATGGCTAAAACCAGCAAATTAGCCATTTTGGCCATAGCTTTCTGTGCTATTTTTCAAGCCACGGCGGCTCAGACAACTCATGTGGTGGGTGACGAGTTGGGTTGGCTGGTCCCTCCCGGCGGACCCCTGGCTTATGCCACTTGGGCTGCCACGCAAACTTTCACAGTTGGAGATGTCCTAAGTATGTAAACAAAGTCTCTCAATTTGGTAATTAATTGGTTTAAGAGATTACTTACTTTCATTTTCACTAAGTTTTGTTTGTTTTTTTGCTTGAATTCTTGATCAGTTTTCAACTTCACTACTGGGGATCAAGATGTAGCCAGGGTGACCAAGGAAGCCTATGAAACTTGCAATTCAACTAATCCCATCACCCTTATAACAACTGGTCCAGCAAACTTCACCCTTGACTCAATTGGTGAGTACTTTTTTATAGGTACCATGGACCGACGATGTACCTTGGGGCAGAAGTTAGCCATAAACGTCTCAGCCCCTGGACCTAAACCTAGCCCTGTTCCTCCTCCTCCACGTGGGCCAATCACCTACACCGTTGGTGATGATTTGGGCTGGCTTGTCCCTCCTGGTGGTGCCATTGCCTATGCCACTTGGGCTTTCGACAAGACTTTCCTTATTGGAGACACATTAGGTATGCCTAGTTTGGTATCAGGTTTGCAGTTTTAAAAAAGTCGATTTGGAAAAAGTGCTTTATATTGATTGAATTGAGAATTTTTATTATTTTGCAGTATTTGAGTTCATCAATGGAACACAAGATGTGGCAGTGGTGACAAAAGAAGCCTATGAAAAGTGTAATACTACCAACCCAATCACAATCTTGACCAATAGTCCTGCTAATATCACCCTGACCACCAAGGGTGAACATTTCTTCACTAGCACTTATGGAGGCCATTGTGAATTGGGTCAAAAGCTAGCCATTAACGTCACAGCCAGTAGCAGTGGCACTGCAACTCCACCATCCACCGGCACAAGTCCTGTTTCCGAAGGACCCTCCGGTTCGGCATTGCCTCCGGTTAGCTCAGCCCCGTATCGTGTCGGCGGAGGCTTCTTGGTCACCCTATTTTCTATAGCCATTGTATTCTTTTAATATATGTATGCATAGTCATATAGACATTGTTTATAGTGATTATGTTATATGTTATACGGTTCTACTCTTGAGGTGACATTCATTTTATTTGGATTTTGCTATGTACTTGGATTATTGGGGGAAAGGAATCGATTGCCTTTCTCCTTAGTATTTTTTATACATATCTTTATGGTTTTATAAACATGCTTTTTTATTCATTTAATTTAGTTTTATTTGGTAAATGCAAAGAATATTTTAAAATTTTTCCTAATAAAAAAAGAATATGATAATAAATTTAAAAAAAAAGAATATTTTAAATTTAGCATAATTCGATCAAATTTAGATTATGATACATAACTTATGGTCATTACAAGAAAAACAAATAATACTGGAATAACAAATTTCGGTTGGATCAAGAACAAAATCATAAAGAATAAGTGGGTTGGCCCAATTTCTTTTATAGAATATTTGGGCTTAATCTTAAAGGACCAATAAAAGTGAAAAATGAAGAAACTATCCTCAAAAAGTGTATTATTACTTATTAGGTGAGTTTTTTACCTAAATTAGTTAATTTATTGAGATAATTTTTTCCTTTTGTTTGGTAGATAGTAGACTTCTTGTTCTCGGAATCTTGGTCTATTCCTTGTCTGGTCATTCTTTATTACATTTTTTTCAATCTAATGAGCCTTCACATGTGAAAATTAATCCCCATAATAGCAACTCCCTAATATGATAATAATATATATATAATAATCTAAGTTCATATCTCTAGAAGTAATAATGACTATTATGCCTTTATTTTCCTTTTGTATATCCTTATGATGCTATGCCTTTATTGAATGATGAAAAGGAACCTAATTAGATGCGGATTTGAGATATCATTTGCAAACACTCCACCAGTCCACCCTAAAAGTGAAATGATTGAAGAAATGGGGAAATACTTACTACAATATTCCATTAGTATTAAGTATAATTAATTTTTTTTTTCTAAAAAAAAGGTAAAGTTATTTGCACTATCATAGACTATACTACTTTTATACACTACTTATATCACGGTTGTTATTAAAATCAAATCCAACAATTTAAAATGATAGTGTATAAAAGTAGTGTGCCCAAAAATAGTAAATTCAGCGTTGTCAAAAGAAAATAAAAAATTTCCCACGATGATAGAACTTATCTTATGCTTTTATCTTCCACCTCTTTTGCAGAATGTAGACTCCACCTAAAAGAATCTATCATGAAATTTGGGCGGAAGGAACGCTCCTATTTTATCGTGCAGTGCAGTTCTAAATTTTCTAGAGAAGTTAGAAATTGAGACTCTTGAAACAAGGACTAGTCAAACCTTGTGCATGGTTGACTCTAAACAATGGTAGACTTTTTAAAAAAAAAAACAAATTATTTTGGTTTTCACGAAAGAGAAAAGAAATTCATGACAATTTTTTTAAATACTTCCGCCTCGAGTTTTTTTTTTTTTTTTTTAAAGGTACATCATCCTCGACTTTTTATTTTATAGTAATAATTGATTTCTAAAGTTATAAATTATAATACACGTTTCAAGGGTGGAGTTAGGGGAGCAAATGGTTAGATAAATTTTTTGATAATGTAGCTTGGCACGAAAAATAGTTGAACTTACTCAAATCATTGATTATATTAATTATACAATACACCGAAAATCAAATTAAATTGACTTCGCCTCTTGATGGTAATAACTAAATAAGTTTTATATTATGTTATATAGTGTTTATTTGAGGTTAGCATAATAGTGTGATTGAAAGATAATTTGTGCTAAAAGTATTCTATATTTTTTTTGGCCAAATAAAAGTATTCTATATCCAATACCAAGAAACATTCAAAATTAAAAATTTCAACATTTTTTTTTTTTGATACCGAGTCAATATTAGAGAAATTTAAGTTAGGAAGTCCTTATGGGAAGTCCTCGTGTTACACCCCTCTTACCAGCACTAATGCACTGGATCCCATCAGATGCATTCAATTCAAGCATTATAAAACTCAAGTTCGTCTCAATGGATATTACCTCAATTGACCAAAACTCAAATTCAACTCAAAAGAATCTATCAAATTGTTCAGAAGCAACTTGAATCATCTATTTGGCCAAAAAAAGAACTTGAATCATATAAACCTAGTTTAAAAAATATGTTAATTCATTTTTGTGACAAATTATAATCAAATGTTCTCAAGTGACGAGTAGAAAAAGAAGATCATTAGTGTAATTTTCAATTTCAAGTTGGTTAACACTCCAATGTGAATATAATTTTGAGTAGTCCATGTAATGACTTTAAGCCCTTAATACTTAATTAATTAATATAATAATATTGCAACTTAATTAGTAATAAAATCTAAATGTTCACAACTTTCAAATCTTGCAAATTTTCTTCCCATTTTATAAATTCTCATATATACCAAATTCTACTGAACCATCCTCCTCATTACATCTTCACTCCACTACCAAATATCTAACAATTCTTTATATAGTTCTTTTTCCCTTAATTGTTCACCTTTACTATAAAAAAAGTATATAATGTAATTAACAAGGAATAAAAGTATAATAATTGATATGCTGTCAAGCCTTTTTTAGGCCTTTCCAGATCAAACAAACACTTTGACAAGTGAAAGTCTTCGGATTCGGTTGAAATCTTGAAGATTTCACGCGGCAAAATGTCCCAAAATTGGCTAAAATATTGCACCCCCTAGTAAACCAAAATCGGTGCGTTGAAAATGTTGACCAACAATACACGTGTCATCCATCGAACGGATTGTATTCCATCAGAATATCAAAACATTTTTGGGCTATAAATAATAAGATTACAACTCTCTCCCACTTCACTCCTCTGTTTTTTCTTCAAAAAGCAGAGAAAAACAGAGCAAAGAAAAAACAGGGGCGACCTGGATTTTAAGAACACAAGGGAAATGGGAAGAAGATTTAACGTAATAATATTCCTTTCCGCCATAGCCATTGCGGCTATGTTGCAGAGCTCGTCGGCTCAGACAGTTCATGTCGTCGGAGATGCTTTGGGTTGGCTCATGCCTCCCGGTGGCGCCGCCGCTTACACCACCTGGGCAGCCAACAAGACTTTCAGAGTTGGAGACATTCTTGGTAATTTTTTTTTTCTTTTTCTTCTGAAATGAATCAGACCCAAAAAAAAAAAAAGACTGAAATTTTGTTATGGATTTTTGTGCAGTTTTCAATTTTGCTACTGGATCACACGATGTGGCTAAAGTAACAAGGGCGGATTATAATGCTTGCAGCTCAAGAAATCCCATTCTTGTGCTTTCAAATGGTCCTGCAAATGTTACTCTCAATGAAACAGGGGATCATTATTTCTTCTGCAACTTTCCTGGTCACTGCAATCAAGGACAAAAGTTGGCAATTAACGTCAGTTCTGCAGCTTCGTCCCCAGCTCCTCAACCGGCCACTCCTCCGCCTTCTCCGACTCCTCAGCCGTCAACCCCCGCTCCCCAATCTGGCTCTCCCTCGCCAACCCCAGCTCCGGCTAGGTCTCCCGTAACTTACACCGTTGGCGACACTTTGGGTTGGACTGTTCCCACTGGTGGCGCTTCAGTTTACGAAACATGGGCTAAAAACAAGACCTTTTTCGTCGGCGACATTCTCGGTAAGAACTGAAACACTAAAATGTTTTTTTTTTTTAATGAAGTTGACAGTTTAAATTTTAACGTCGGTTTGAATTTCGATTTGTGTAGTCTTCAACTATGTGACTGGAGCTCACGATGTTGCCGAGGTTACCAGGCAAGCTTATCAATCATGTAACGGAAGCAACCCTCTGTCTAACTTCACCACCGGGCCGACGAGAATCACCCTAAGAAACTCCGGCGAGCATTTCTACATCTGCGCCTTCCCCGGCCACTGCTCCGCCGGTCAAAAGCTCGCTATCAATGTCACAGGCAGCTCCACAGCCACCCCACCATCTTCTTCACCATCACCAACACCCTCACCGTCGACGGAAACGCCGCCGTCGTCCTCTCCCACCACTCCTCCACCTTTCCCTTCATCCCCATCTCCTTCCGGCGAGGCCACCCCGCCACCGCCGGCAGGCAACTCAGCCACAACTCTCGGTGTTGCTGGTTTCTCCACCACTTTCCTATCCTTAATAGTAGCTTTCTTCATGTAATTATAATAATTAAGCATAGAAATTAAGTCGTAAGAAACTAGAAATAGAGTGTGGAGAGAGAGGCCATTGGCATGCATTTTTCCTTGAGATTATTATTATTATGTTCTTATATTGTCATATACAGATTGAAAATTTGATTGCAATAAAGCGATATATGATCATTTTGAGAATTTTTTTTGATCATGGGATTTGAATTATGAATGTGATTACAACATTTTCAACATCTAGAATCCGTAATTAGCTAGACATCTGTTCTTGTCTGGTCCTCCTCTAATGGCCGGTTTTAGATAGGGAAGAAAATGAGGTGCCGAAAGAGTTGAAGCATTAATGGTTAGTGTTATAGTGTGGAAAAAAAATGGAAGCCAAGCTGATTCTGGTTCGTCTTTTAGCCCATATTTTGGATGTACAAATTGCATATATGGTTAGAAAATTTCCATTTGCTTACGACTTACCTAAGATGGTTGAACTTGACAATTACATTTAAGTCTTTTTCCTAAAACTAATAGTCTTTGAAAGAAAAGAGGAGATCATTTGGGCCAAAATGACCTACTTAGGTTACCAAAAATATTTGTCTTTATCCTTGACTAAATTAAGTCGATATTGTTAATGACAGAGACCCCAAAAAATTAGAATAAATAAATTAAGGCAAATTACACAAGTGGATCCTGAAGGGTGACATATGTCCCTTAGGGACTAGATTGAAATGTTTACAACTTAATTAATTAAAAAAATGGACATGAGTCAACTCCACAAGCCGCTTGTGGAGTCCAAAATTTACACCGCCGGTGTATCATATAATCACCCAAAAATTAATTAACATTAAACCCTTTTATAATGGATTTGGCTCCTCTGGGGTCCATCAAAAGGACTAGAGAGACCAGTCCATACTAGGATTGTGACACGTGGATAATTAAAGATTTAATGGCTCATAGCTTTTTATTAATAGTTATTGTATTGTACTGGAATTTTTCCCATTCTTCCCTAGTATTATTAATAGTTATTGTATTGTGACACTATCAGTCGCTTGAACGAATTGCAATTATTGCACGATAGTTTGTGAAAACAAAAATTGCATTGTTGCCGGAAATCTTAGATTCATGACTATCTTCTCTCCCTTCATCTTTTCCATCGCCTTCTTAATTATATTCGCTCCGATTTCACTCATTAACTCTTCTCCTTCACTCGTCCAAGCTTTTGCTTCAACATCCATTGCAATGGTCTTCGTCCTCATATGATATGATAAACCAAAATAAATAATGATTTAAAAAATCCAAATTAATTTTTCTGTCACTAATTATTCAAATCAATTTGCCCATTAAGATTTACGAGATCCCAGGAAACATCATTTTTCTGGTTCATTTTTAGATCCCGGTTTCTTGCTTTGATTTCGGTTTTGTTGTTCTCCTGAAAAAGTGTTATGTGATAACTATGGTTGTCCTCCGGATTTTCTATTTTTATTGTTTTTACAGTTAAAAATGGGATCTGTCCCCTGAAAAGAACGAGAGACAGGGTAGAAACTAGCAGAAGGAGTTGGAAATTTGTTGCCCATGTGTTTAAGGACTGTTAAATGCTATACTAAATTATTAACCCTTGATTACAAATTATGACATGTGGCAATATCTCAAGATAGACTGACCTCTCTAGTCCAAAAGGAGGACCGAAGAGTAGCCAAATCCTTTTATAATTTCATGGGTGATTATTGATTATTGAAAAATATTGACCATTAGATTTAACATTTTAGTGGAAAGTAAAATTTCGAGTTAATACATAAACTTGGTAAATGCATTTTGCCCCACCTAAATCAATAAATCATCATCAGATTTTTATAAAGGACTAATTCTTGTTTTCAAATCAACAAAGAAAAGGAAAAAAAAAAATTCATTCCAGCAAAAAGCAACAATAATTCTTTTTGTCTCACTAGAGTTTATCACTAGATCATACTCTTCAAGTTTAGCCAAACTTTCATTAGAAATGAACTCTAATGTGTAAATCCTAATTCAGGATATTTATTGTGTTAACGTGTTAATTGTTGTAATTGTGGCACCTATGGTGAGATTTGATGTTAAAAATTTGATGAGGCGTATAACATTACTCATGCTAGCTACATGATCAGTAATGATTTTTTTTTGTTAAGAGCAGTAATAATCTATACTATATATAAAAGTACGAGTTTTAAGAAACTTTTGAATTGCCTATTGTACCCTTATTTTTCAAATATATTGTCTTAAATGCCCTTACTTAACTATTATAGTTTTATTCTACTAGAAACTCTATTTTTATTCAATTAAATAAAATCTAATATCTTTATAATTACTTTATTTTTACCAAAAAATTTGGATATACTAAAATTTTTTCTAATATACAATTTTATTCTACTAAAAACTCTATTTTCATTTAATTAAATCTAATATCTTTATAATTACTTTATTTTACCAAAAAATTGGATATATTAAAATTTTTTTCTAATATACAATTTTATTCTACTAAAAAACTCTATTTTCATTTAATTAAATTCAATATTTTATATAGTTTTTTTTTTATTTTTACCATTTTAATTTAAAAAGTAATTGTGATTGACATTTTCTATCTGATAGTTCAATGTATTATGATTAAAATTTGTTATTTTCCTAACGTGTAATTATTTTATTTGACTTATAATTATTTTTTCTTGATAAATACAATTTTGTTTTGGGTTTAAATTTGTTGTTTTATACATTGTTAATATTTTTATTTGTATGGAATAATTTCTTTTGTTACTTTGATGATAAAACCCAATATATATATAAATGGGCTGGTAGGGTTGGATTTGGGTTCAGTTTCGGGTTAAGGAAATTTTGGGTTATACGGGTTCGGTTAATTTTTGGTTTTAGGTTGGGTTGAGTTTGGATCGCTCAAATATCGGGTCATTTGGATTTAGGTCATTTTTGGTTTGGGTGTTTTTCGGTTTTGGGTCATATGGTTCCAATAATTTTGGGTTTGAGCCTCTGGTTTAGCATCTAATTTTCAGGTTTAGGTCTTTTCGGATTCTGGTCATTTAAATATAATTAATCTCGATTTAGGTAATTTCGGGTTGATCGAGTTCGGGTCATTAATGATTTAGGGTCAAATAATTTCGGTTTCGAATTGAGCGGATTTTTTGGCCGAATCGAGTTGGATCTGGTTCGGTTTTAGGCAGTCGAGTCGAATACCCACACTCGGATGAAATTTTGTCATCTCTAATAATATAATTTTTTAGGACAAAATTAGTAGTATATGCTTAAGATTTTAATCTTCATATAATTTAAAGTATCACGTGCAACACACATGGAAGCGAAGACTAGTTTAATTAAAATTAATTAATGAATATCTTTTCGTTTCAAAACAAATTGATAAATTATCCAGAAACAAAGAGATACAAATAAAAAACTATAATTCTCCCTAAAAAAAATAATTCCAAAATAAAAATCAAATCAACTACTCATGACTCATGAGTCATGAGAAGATCAGTAAAATATATAGTGGAAAGCCTATAAACGACGCCGTTAGAAAAATAAGATGAAAATAGGTGGTACCCAAAAGAGGAGAAACCACAAACCAGGATCCGGGCATAGGCCCATAAACGAATAAAAACGTGAGCCCATATTAAGAGAGAAATTACATTTGGGCCCAAAGGGAGACTCGGGGGGTTCAGCCTAAAACCAACAGTGTTAAAAGCTAGGGCTGCTTATTTTTCGGTGTCGGTTTTTTCGGTTTTTATTTTGATAAATGCATAATCGATAATCGACCGAAACCTCAATGAAACCGATAAGTTCGGTTTATCGATTTTTGTTCGGTTTTTGATTCAGTTTTCGGTTTATGTAGATTATTAGTTTTTTTTTTTCATTTATTAAAGTTAGATTATTAGATTAATCATCATATATATTAGTTATAATAAGATAGATTATTAGTTTATTATAACTAATAAAGTAATAATCATATATATATAAATAATTATAAACTAAAACTATATTTTATTTCATATATATATATATAATAAATAAAAAAAGTCGGTTTTCCGGTCGGTATCGGTTTACTAATTAGTGAACCGTCACCGACCCCGAAAAATCATTTGCACCGTCGTCTAAAACCGACTAAACCGATTGTACCGTTTACACCGCACCGTTTGCATCATTTCAAGTCGGTGCGGTCGATTCAATCGGTTCGATCGGTTTTTGGCCAGTCCTATTAAAAGCAAATCATAACCCAAGCAACAAACCGAGAACTTCCCTTTCTCCACTCTCCGGCGAAGAGACACGGCGGTGGAGGAGAAGAAGAAGAAGAAAGAAACAAAGATAGAAGGCCATGGAGAGTGATTATGATTTCTTCACTGAAACTCAAACGATTTTCAAAGACAAAAACCTTTGGTTAGAACCAAATTTCTTTGCTTTTTTTTTTCCTTTTCTTTTTATGATATAGTAAGGTAATGTGGACTCCTTGTTTTTTTCTTTTGGTTATCAGTTGGAAGAGGAGGGCTTATTTGTACCTTAACCGGCTGGTTATTTTGGTACCGCTGTTGCTAAGGCCTTTCGACCGGTTTCTGGAGCAACCTATTTCTGCCCCAAACTTACCATGCTTATGGACTTGACTTTATGTTGCATCACTTGGTGGCGTCTATTCTTTGACCCTTTGACGCCAACTAGGTAAGTTTAGTATTTCAGCTCTTAGATTTTCTTTGTAAGAGTTTGACATTCTTGGTTGAAAACCCATTTCTTGAAACGTTATCTCAAGTTCAGCTTCTTTTCTTCTAAGAATCTGCATTTTAATTTGCTGTGGGTTGAGTTTCATACTTGGTATGTTAAGTAGTTGGTTGGGATTCTAATTTCTTTCCCTGATATGTAACATCATTTCTTATTCGTCAACCAGGGATTGGAATGAGTTCAAGTACCAGGCGCTGCTATCAGTATTCTTCTCATTTCCACCATTTTCACTAAGAGAGCCTCTATCACCAATGTCTTTTTTTTTCTGTTATGGATATGGAGGACATATTGTCGATGACCAAGAAGCAAATTCCAAACCATTATCGACCATAAGACGGTATCGATATCGGTCTCTCATCTATCCTCTTCTTTGCACTCACCTTATTGGTTCCTTATTCTCTATGTTTTTCTTATTCAATTTAATCAGTTCATTTCACTAGATCTTTGGGTTCATATCTATACTTGCAATTTCTAATCCCTTGTATTATGAAATCCAGGTTTAGAGCTAGTATTTGATGAATCCATTTTCTCTAACTTTTCATATTCGTACCTCCAAACTTTGATGTTAGGCATCTTATAACATGAATGAATATGATGATGGTAGCTTAAATTTATTGTATTGTTGAGGTTATAGCTATTTTCTGCGCTCTTTGGTTCACATTGGCCCTTTTATGCACCAACTTTATGTTTATGGCTTTATGCAAAACATCAAAGTGCTGTCAGCCATGTGACATTCTATCCCAACCCCAAAGTTCTGATGTTCTGTTTTGAGGAACTCTGTTTCCTTTTTGGGTCAATTCCATATTCTGAAAGAGTTGGACATGGAGAAAAAGAAGAAATGTAGCTTCTTTGCTTACTTATTTGCAAACCAGGAGGTAGCTTGCCTTTATTCATCTCATGTTGCTGACACTATTATCATAGCTCTCTCTCTTATTCCAAGTCACATAAATGTCTGTGGAACTTAGTTGGTGCAGATATGGCAGTGCTCTTCTTATGTCTACATTCCAAAGCAGAAACCATATTGACCACAAGCTTATATCAGTAGCGGTGAACACTGAACAGTGAAACTTCATCTGGTTTAACATTGTCTATGCTTTTTGTTCCCGTTTGAATCATAGGTAGATGTATTAGGTTCAAAACATGATGACCCTGGACTCTAGCAATTACTAGAACTTTTCAAGTACAAATTTTGTTGTCCATGATTATTGTTATTATTGGCATCTGTTTTGTTGTTCTATATGTTCTGTAATCACGTTTGATATATAGGTAGTTGTGTTAGGCTCAATAAGATGAAATTGGCCACCAGCATTTTGAATTTAAAACTGTTATTGATATTTGTTGTTAATTTCGGCTTTAGCATGAAGTACACACACTTTGGCATAAAGTTCTCTGGTCATCAATGTGTGTTAAATAAATCAAGATTGAAAGTAACAACCATAGTCAATAAATTAGGATTTACCTTTGAATACCAGTATGACAGGATGAGAAGATGCTTTTGAATTAGGATAGTAATTTTCTAGATATATACCAAGATATTATTATCTCTTACTTATCTATCTAAGCCATGTGTAAGTGCCACACTCTAGCCGGTTTCATGCCTCCTTGAATTTTTCTGTTTGTATTTTCCTATATTTTCATTTCATTGTTCAAACTCCAGAGTAATAAATCCACTACCCGTTGTTGATATTGCAGGGCTCAGCTCCAGCAGTTCCAAGCTAAGTAAGGCATGTGAATATAGGGCTTACGACTAAGTTGGGTGGTTCTCTTTTGATGTAGACTCAACTCCTTCCCAATGTAATGAACCGTCTTTTGTTCGTGTTTTGTTGGTCCATGAGCGTTTTAGGACTTATGTTTGTAATGCACTGTCTCACCATTAGTTACTTTTTAGTCTTTTAGTAGTTTTACCATCACTGAAAAGAAGAAAAAGTTGGAAAAATGTTTGCTTCCTACTTTGTAAATATGCCTCATTAATACTTAAAAACTTGTCATGAAATATAAGCTTGTCACATGAATCACTTGACTAGATCTCTGTTCATTCAAAGATGGAGCATATTGCATATTTTGATGAGTGCTTATTATTAGCTGAATCTGAATCTTGATACCCTGTATAAAATGTTAGGCCTTTTTATAAAAGGGTGATTATATGATACACCGGCGGTGTAAATTTTGGACTCCACAAGTGGATTGTGGAGTTGACACATGTCCTTTTTTTTTAATTAATTAAGTTTTAAATATTTCAATCTAGTCCCTAGGAGATACATGTCACCCTTTAGGACCCGCTTGCGTAGTTTGCTAAACTCCACTGGGGGTATATTGTATAATTTGCCTTTTATAAAATGTATTTGCAATGGAATCTTAATCACTAGTGTTAACCCTTCTAGTCTAATAGACATAATCAATACTTCCGGTAAGAAAACTCATTCTCAATCGTTAACTTTTTAAAAACACCGTATTTTTCGGTATCGAGTTCGTTTCCGGTAACAAATTGAATATTTAGCCTCTGCACTCGAGCGGGAGACAGTAGGCTGCTTCTTGGCAGACCAAGATACAGAATGTGCTCCAAGATCAAAACAATACCTAGTGATGGATCGCCGACTATCTTGACAACCAGCCCAATCCGCATCAGAGAAGGCTGGGCTGGGAGAGTGAACGATTTCTGATTTATTTACTTAAAGTCTTTTAAACATTTCTAATTTTCTTTTTGTTTGAAAACAAATTGATGAATTATTCAAAAACAAATAAAATGATAGAAAAGTACCCAAAATAAATAATAGAAGGAAAGAAAACAAAGAAATACAAATCAAACACGAAGTTTGTTAATAAAAATCAACTATTTGCCATCAGAAGATCAATACATGGTATATACTATATAGGGAAAAGCCTTTAAACAACGCCGTTACAAAGCATGAGCGCATATTCGGAGTCAGAGGGAAATCCCATTGGGCCCAAATGGAGATTCAGGCCCAAAACCAAAACAATGTTAAGCCCAATGCTAATAAGAAGAGTTAATTTCCTTTCCCCTCAAGGCAATGACACCGGTGCTGGAAACAGACCACCATTTCCACTTCCTACCAGAAGAAGAAGAAGAAGACAAAAAGCTATGGATAGTGATTCAGATTCTGACTCCGACGTTGAAATACAGATAGCTATCGATAGTGATTCAGATTCTGACTCCGACTATGAAATGTAAATGTTCTTCAAAGACAAAAACCTTCGGTTTGATACAAATTTCTTTACTTTACTTTACTTTCCTTTCATTTTTTATTGTCTCTTAAGGATTATGATACAGTAATGTAATCTGAACTTCTTGTTGTTTCTTTTCTTTATCAGTTGGCGGAAAAAGGCTGAGCCTTTTCTGCTTCTGTTGGTTATTTTGGCACCATTTCTGCTAAGGGTTTTCGAATGGTTCTATGTTCCAACCCATCCCTCCCTTAAGATACCCAATTTGCTTATGGACTTTGCTGTATGTGCAACGACGCTCTTGCGTTTAATCTTCTTGACGCTGTAAGTTTGCTTTCTCAGCTTTTTTACATTTTTTGGAATTTGTTTGTTGATTTCGATTATTACTAGTTATTACATCTTCAAAAAAGTTCTTATTTTTTTTTCTAGAAAACCCATTTCTTGAAATGTAAATATAGTTTAATTCTCTCAAGCTTTTTAGGGTTCTGTGTTTATGGAGACTGGTTGCAATATTAGGAGTTGGGGGTTTACGATGGTCATATTTGAATTTTTAGAATCTGCAGTTTAATTAATTTGCTCTGGGTTGATTGTCATACTCATAGTGGCCTTATCTTATTTGATTCATGTTAATTGTTAAGTCATTTGTTGGGAATTGGGATTCTAATTTCTTTCCCTTATGTAATTCTAGTTCTTATTGGAATCGGATTCCTCAGTTCAAGTTCCAGGTGAGGCTGTCACTACATGTTATCTTAGTCTTATCACTTCCACCAATTTTACCACTAGAAACTAGGGAGGGATTACCAGTGTTTCTCATACCGATAAGCTTATTGTTGCTACTATTGTAACAAGCAAAATCCAAATCATATTGACGGTATCAATATCGGTATGTGTCAATCTATCCTCTTTCATTGAACTCGCCTTTATATATAGTTTCTAATTCTCAGTGTTGTTGTTCTTGTTCACTTTATAGCTAGTTGTATTATGTTAGGTTGAAAATATGATGAGCCTGGCTGGAGCCAAGCAATTACAAATTTTAAGTACAAATTCTTGTTCCTTTTGACATTGGCATAAAGAATACATACTAATTAACCCATTGTTAATATTGCAGGGCTCCCCTCCACAAAGTTCCAAGTTAAAAGAGTAAGGCATGTGAAAATGGCTAACAACTACTTCTGTTGATTTAGATCTTTAACTTTTGCTATGTAATGAACCTTCTTTTGTTGCCCTATGGTAGGTTTAGTTAGGACTTTTTCTCTACTGCACATTTGAGTGTGCAATGACTTTTAGTTTTTGTTAATGACCCGAAAGGATGAAGGAGAAACAGTTGCTTCCTTCTTTGTAAATAAGCCTCAGTACTTAGATTCTCAATGGGGGAAAAACTTGTCACATGAATCACTTCACTAGATCCTTTTGTTCATATTTATGCTTGCAATTTCTATAATCCAGGTTTAGAGTTAGTATGAAAAGGTGGTTGCTATTTTTTGCTATGGATCTTATATGAAGAGTACATACATTTAAACTCCATGAGGATGACTTTGCATTTTATACTGTGTTGGCATTTGCTTTTTAGTTTTGCTGTTATAACATTTTCCCGTTCTAATATGAACTTATTCACTTGTAAATATGCCATGCTTAGCCTCAAAATTTCTTTGGCTGAAGAAATTGAGGGACTTAGTCAAGAAGACACAAACTTTGAATATTCTACACAAAGCACCCATATCTTAATCACTAGTGTAACCCTTTTTATGACGTCTAATAGACATAAATCAATAATGATTTATTTTTAGTCTTTAAACATATCTCTTCGTTTGAAAACAAATTGATAAATTCTCTAAAAGTAATTTATAGAAGGAAAGAAAACAAGGAAATACACCAAAAACGAAGTCCAAAAGTAAAAATCAACTACCAATGCCATGAGAAGATCAATATATGGTATATAGAGGGAAAAGCATATAAACGACGTCGTTATAAGGATAACCCAAAGAGGAGAAACCACAAACCAGGATCCGGGCATGGGCCCATTAACGAATAAAAGCATGAGCCCATATTCAGAGGGAAATAAAATTGGGCCCAAAACAAAACAGTGTTACTGTTAAGCAAATACACCACCAACGCTCCAAATAGACCACCATTTCCGTTCCCTATCAGAAGAAGAAGAAGAAGAAAGAAAAAAAGCTATGGATAGTGATTCAGATTCTGACTCCGACGTTGAAAGACAGAAGTCTATGGATAGTGATTCAGATTCTGACTCTTACTTTGAACTGGAAATGATCTTCAAAGACAAAAACCTTCGGTTTGATATAAATTTCTTTGCTTTCCTTTCAATTTTTTTTTTTTTTTGGATGATGATACAGTTATGTAATCTGAACTTTTCTTTATCAGTTGGCGGAGAATGGCTGAGGATTTTTTGCTTCTGTTGGTTATTTTGGCACCATTCCTGCTAAGGGTTTACAAACGGTTCTATGTTCCAACCTATCCCTCCCTTATGTTTTCCATTTTGCTTATGGTTATGGACTTTGCTGTATATGGGATGACGCTCTTGCGTTTAATCTTCTTGGCGCCGGATATGTAAGTTTGCTTTCTCAGCTTTTACATTTTTTTGGAATTTGTTTGTTGATTTCGATAATTAGTTGTTTATTACTAGTTATATCTTCAAAGAAGATTTTATACTTTGGTTTTGTTGAAAGCCCATTTCTTGAAATGTGATTATAGATTAAGTCTCTCAAGCTATTTAGGGGCTTTGTGTTAATGGTGATAGGTTGCAATGAAAGAATTGAGCATGTTGGGGACTTGGGGTTTAAGATGTTCTTATCTGAAATTTTGGGGAGCACTTATTTTTCTTTGTGAGAATCTGCAGTTTAATTTGTTCTGGGTTGATTGTCATGGTGGCCTGGCCTTATCTTATTTGATGTATGTTAATTGTTAAGTCATTGGTTGTGATTCTAATTTCTTTTCCTTTTGTAACTCCAGTTACTATTTGGCAACTAGGAATTGTTTTCTTGAGTTCAAGTTCCAGGCGTGGCTGTCACTACATTTTATCTTACCCTTATCACTTCCACCATTTTT
The DNA here is from genome assembly GCA_001974805.1 of Corchorus capsularis. Classification (NCBI taxonomy): domain Eukaryota; kingdom Viridiplantae; phylum Streptophyta; class Magnoliopsida; order Malvales; family Malvaceae; genus Corchorus; species Corchorus capsularis. Next base: position 23,625 of record AWWV01010216.1, read on the forward strand.
ACCACTACAAACTACCAAGGGATTACCAGTGTTTCTCGTTCCGTTATGCTTATTGATGCTAACATTCCAACAAGCAAAACCCAAATCATATTGACCATCAGATGGTATCAATATCAGTGTGTCATCTATCCTCTTCATTGAACTCACCTTTTATATAGTTTCTTATTCTCAATGCTGTTGTTTTGTTCATGTTCACTTTATAGGTAGTTTTATTGTATTAGGTTGAAAATATGATGAGCCTGGAGCCAAGCAATTACAAATTTTAAGTACATACAAAATGTTACCCGAATTGTTGTTCGTTTTGACATTGGCATAAAGAACACATACTAATTACCCATTGTTAACATTGCAGGGCTCCCCTCCACAAGTTCCAAGCTAAAAGAGTAAGGCATGTGAAAAAGGCTGAACTAACACCTACTTCTGTTGATTTAGATATTTAACTTTTGCTATGTAATCAACCTTCTTTTGTTGCCGTATGATATTGTGATGGAATGGTATATATGTATACTATATATTTTCAAATAGTGCTTGACCAGGTAAAGTGTGTGGGGTTATACTTACTGAGCGCGTGGTTTTGCTCATAGAACGATTGTTCACATCTTTTTCAGATTAGTAGTGGCTATGATCTTGGGTTTATGAAGAGCTGACCATCAATATTAAGGCTGGACAGAATCGATCAAAGTTCTCGAGGTTATTGCTACAAGGTATAAAGATATACATATTTATAGAAAGTCTACGTGGTACTCTCAAATTTAGTCCTTAATATATTATATGAGTTTAATTTATTAAGGTATGCTTCGTATTACTTTGAGATTTTGATTAGATTGAAACATTGTCTCAAAGTAATACGACCGTGTCAGGTTCCTGCTTTTGGGGCGTGACATATTCAGTCTTAGTTGACTTTGGGATATAAATATATATTTCTACTTAACCTTAATTAATCCAATTTGATTTATTTATTTATATTAATATGATTTTAATAGTGTCAAGTATATGGCCATAAGAAGAATAGATGAACGTTGACCTTTAAGTTTCCTTGAATTCTTGATCTGATCAGGAATTACCTCGCATCAGATTCCCAAACTTTGGACATTGCAACATTCAAATCAAACTTTGTCACATTTTGGTCTTTGTATTGGGTTTCCATTGTTTTTCTGCTATTGGGGATGGGGAGTTGAGCTTGAGACCAGAATGGAAAAGAAAGGAGGGATGGGTCATCAAGAGTACTTGGAAAATTTTGGTCATGAGCATCCACTGATGTTGTTGAATGTGGGAGATGATGAGCAGAGCAATCAAAGTGAAGTAGAAGAAGCTTGCTGCTTCAGGTGTGGGGAGGAGGTGTTGATGTCAGCTCCACGTTATAGCTGTGCAGAGTGTAGTGGGTTTTATCTCCACAAGGTATGTGCCGAAGCTCCCTTGGAGATTAATCACCCTTTTCATTCCAACCATCCTCTTGTTCTTGTGCAAAATGATCCTTACTCTTCTAAGGGTATTAAGGGCTGGATATGCAATTTCTGTGCCAAAGGTGGTGAGAGATTTGTTTATCATTGCCCTTGTAACTTGGACTTTCATATCAAATGTGCTTTACTTACCTATAACATTGCTCAAAATAATTTGAAAGAGCATGAGCATGTTGCTCCTGAAGATCCATCCAATAATTCCACTAAAAATGATGGTGAACTTGAAAATCTCGGTGAGTGCTTTGGGTGTTGGGAACCATTAGCCAGTTCTGTATACTTTTCTCCTGATTGTGGATTTAATCTACACAAGAAATGTGCTGAGCTACCTCTTAAAATCAACCATACGTGCCACCGCACACATCCTCTTATTCTACAATTTCTGATGTTGGAACCGCTTCCTTGCATGATATGCCAAAATACTGTAGAACGACAGGGATTTGTTTATTGTTGTTCGCCTTGCAAGTTTGCTATTCACATTCAATGTGTATCGCCGGTGTTTATTGTTGAAGATAAAATTCATCAACACACGTTCACCAAGTTTTTTAGACCAGCCCCATTCATTTGTGATGCATGTGGCACTAAAGGAAATTGTATTGCCTGTTTATGTTGTAAATGCAACATTATGGTCCATGAAAAATGCATGTCGTTGCCTCGCATTATCAAAAGCAGGTGGCATGAACATCGAATTTCTCACACTTATTTCCTTCATGAAGAATACTTTGAGAGGTCGGATTGCATAATTTGTCTTGATGAGGTCTGCACAGAGCACGGCAGTTACTATTGTTCAGATTGCAAAACTTTTGCCCATGTAAATTGTGCGACAAGGCGTGAAGACTGGTATTATGTAGTTGAAGAAGAAAATGAAGATGTTAGTTTGGAACTGTGTCCCATCACTGTTATTGAGAGTAATGATGGTGGAGAAGCCACAAAAATAAAACATTTCAAGCATATGCACAACTTGATGTTAGGTAGTGTTGAAATGGTGGAGTATGATGATAAATGTTGTGACGGCTGCATCTTACCCATCTCGCCTCCATATTTCGGTTGTTCAGAACCAACATGTAATTTCTTTCTCCACAAAGGCTGTGCTGAATTACCTAAGAAGAAAGAATTTTGGTTTCATGAATGCCAAGGAGAAATGCTCACCCTTTTTTCAGACTATGTTTTCGAATGCGAACGTGGGCACCTGTCTAATGGCTTTGGTTACAAATGTAACAAATGTGGGAAGCAGGAATGCGTTACATGTGTAAGCAGTCTACCTCAACGTCCAGTAAATTGTCCAGGACATCCCCACCCCCTCCTTTTTTATGTTGATTATGAAGGGCATTGTTTTGGTTGTGGTTGTGAAGATATCGACGCGGCATACTATTGTAAGTATTGCAAACTTGCTTTATGTCTTCAATGTCTTTTACTGCCAACTAAAGCTCAACATAAATGCGATGAGAAACATCTTCTTGCTCTCACTTATCATGATGATAATGATTATTTAGCAACTCATTACTGTGACATTTGTGAGGAAACAAGAGATCCGAGTCGATGGTTTTACCATTGTCCAGATTGCAATACTTCAGCTCATGTCAATTGTGTTCTTGGAGATGAATCATTAATCAAAGTTGGGAGTATCTGGAAAGAAGATGATGAAGATTATCCACACCCTCCCACTATTGTCAAGAAGATGTATTACTACCCTAAATGCTTTGGATGTAATGAGCCGTGTCAAGATTTGGCTCTTGAATGTTCACAGCCTGGGTGCCACTATATTACCCATTTGAGTTGTCGTAGCGAGTGGGAGAGGCATGTTCACTCTTTCGAAGAAAACTAGTGACGAGGTTGTTGTTGGTCACGATTCTGGAAATTACCACTTCATAACAAAATAGGTTAATTGCAATTTGGCTTTGAAGTTCAATAAATGTAATTATTATAAAGTGGCCATTTGAACTTGTAATTTGAATTGCTTTGTGATAATTCAAAGTCCCTCTAATAGTGCAGTGTGGTTCTACTTCTCTATGTTGAATATATAAGTTTTCTCGGTTTTTCTTTTTTTTTGATTTCATTTTATCGCTGGCTGTATGCATGTATAAATATTTGCAGTAGTTGATTTTTTTTTTAATCAGAAATTGTTTAATTTTTGGTAATTGCAACTGCTAAACATATTTCTACGTTTGAAAACAAATTGATAAATTCTCCAAAAACAATTAATAGAAGGAAAAAAAAAAAAAATCAACTACCCATGCCTTGAGAAGATCAATATATGGTATATGTAGGGAAAAGCGTATAAACGACGCCGTTACAAAGAGGAGAAACCGCAAACCAGAATATTCAGAAGGAAGTAAAATTGTGCCCAAAACAGAACAGTGTTTAGCAAAGACACCAGCGCTGGAAATAGACCACCATTTCCGTTCCGTTCCCTATCAGAAGAAGAAGAAGAAGAAAGACAGAAAGCTATGGATAGTGATTCAGATTCTGACTCTGACGTTGAAAAACTGAAGGCTATGGATTGTGATTCAGATTCTGACTCCGAATTTGAAATGGAAATGATCTTCAAAGACAAAAACCTTGGGTTAGATACAAATTTCTTTGCTTTTCTTTCATTTTTTTAAAAAATTTTTCTTAAGGATGATGATACATTTGTTGTTTTTTTTTCCTCTTCTTGTTTTTCTATGATGATGATACAATAGCGTAATCTGAACTTCACTTCTTTTTGTTTCTTATGGTTATCAGTTGGCGCAGAAGGCCCAAGACTCTGCTCCTTCTTTGCGTCACTCGACTGCTTATTTTAGCACCAATTCTGCTAAGGGCGTACGAAAGGATCTATGTCCCAATCTATCCCTACCTTAAGATTCCTTATTTGATTTTGGACTCCGCTTTTGTGTTTTGACTTTTGACGCTCTTCCGTCTAGTCTTCACCTTCTACTTACCAAATCCGTAAGTTTACTCTTCCAGCCTTATACATTTTCTTTTTTGGAATTTGTTTGTTGATTTTAATAATTAATTGTACTAGTTACACTTTCAAACAAGTCTGATCTTTTTTATTGAGAACCCATTTCTTAAAATGTAATTAAAGTTCAAGTCTTTCAAGGTTTTAGCCTTTTAGGGGTTTTAGTGTGTGCAATGAAAGAATTGAGTATGTAGGGTTTAAGATGTTCTTATCTGAATTTTGGGATTACTTCTTTTTGTTCATTTCCTTTGGAAGAATCTGGAGTTTAATTTGCTCTGCTTTGATTGTCACACATTGGGCTTGTCTTGCTTGATTGATCTATGTTAAGTAGTTGATTGAGATTCTAATTTCTTTCCCTAATATATATGTAACTTCCTTGCTTATTCGGCAACCAGGAATTGGGTTCAGATTCAGTTCAAGTTCCAGGCTATGTTCTCTCTGTATATGATCATGCCTTTATTATTTCCACCATTTTTACCAAGAGAAACTCTAGCCGGATGACCAACGATTCTCATTCTGTTAGGGTTCGCGGTAGCATACTTTTATTACTGAAGATTCCAACAAGACCATAAAGACAGTATCAATATCGGTGTGTCATCTGAACTTACCTCATTGGTTTCTTGTTCTCTATGCTTTTGTTCTTGTTCATTTAATAGGTAGTTGTATTAGGTTGCAAATATGGTGACCTTGGAGCCAAGCAATTATAATTTTTCTAATACAAATTGTTACCCAAATTGTTGTTCCTTTTGACATTGGCATAAAGAACTACGCACACTAACCCATTGTTAATATTGCAGGGCTCCCCTCCACAAGTTCCAAGCTAAAAGAGTAAGGCATGTGAAAAAAGCTAACACTACCTATTTCTCTTGATTTAGATCTTTAACTTTTGCTATGTTAAGAACCCTTTTTTGCTACCCTATGATAGGTTTTTAGTTAGGACTCTGTCTCTACTGCACATTTGAGTGTGCAATGACTTTAGTTTTTGTAAATAACCCAAAAGAATGAAGGAGAAACAGTTGCTTCCTTCTATGTAAATAAGCCCTCAGTACTTAAATTCTCAATGGTGGAAAAGCTTGTCACATGAATCACTTTACTAGATCCTTTTTGTTATATTTATGCTTGCAATTTCTATAATCCAGGCTTAGAGTTAGTATGAATGAGAGACTCCCGGGTCAAGGATGGAGCACATTGCCATATTTGATGAATGCATTTTCTCTGAATTTTCATATTTGTGCCTCCAAACTTTGATGTTAGGCATCTTATAATATGGACTCTTTGGTCCATATTGGCCCTTTTATGCCCAAAATTTTATGTTTTATGGCTTTATATGCAAGGCATCAAAGAGCTGTCAGCCATGTAGCATTTTACACCAACACCTAAGTTCTGAAGTTCTGTTTGAGGATGTTGATTTCACAATTCACATATTCCGGAAGAGTTCATGGGCCTAATAAGAACATGTTTTTGTTCAACCTATTGTTTACCTTTGGGCTTTGGCCTTTTTCCATGACAATTTGACAAATAAATAGAAGGGAGAAATAATAGATAGCTGATGCCAAAAAAAAATAATAGATAGCTAAAACGACGCCGTTTATAGGTCAGAATACATAAGTGTCTTTTTTCCCGCATTTCTTTCAGCACCCATTTCCACTCTCTCAGAAAACGATAATAACAAAGAATCAATGGCTACTGAAAGTGATTCTGGCGACAGCCGAACGTCATTTTTGGAGTTGGAAAACAAAACCCTTTCCTTAGTAAAAACGATTTCTTCCTTTCGTTAATTTTATTTCTCTTGTTTTCTTTTTTCTACCATGATACTGTAATGATATGATACTGCAGTTAAAATTCTTGTCCTTTTTTTTTGTTTTTCTTTTTTGGTTATTTCAATCCTTATTAGTAATAAAATTTGAAAGAACTCAATGAAATATCAATGATTTACCTTCTTTGTTGAAAACCCACTCTTTTAAATGTAGTAAAAATTTTATGGTTTTTATAGGTTGTAGTCTTGGGGAGAGAGGCAGACTGCAATGCAAGGATTGGGAATTAGCCTCTTCGAGGTTTTTATCTAAAATTCTGGGAGATTTTCTCTTTCTGGGTGAGAAAAATATGCAGTTTAACTTGTTCTAGGTTGATCAATGCTAAAGATGATTACTGCTTGAATGGTAAGACTGATTGTCATGGAGGCCTTACCTTAATTATTTGATGTATGCAATTTAAGTAGTTGAATTGGGATTTTGGGTTTTTATTACCCTCTGAAATGTAGCTTTTTTTTTGCTTACTTATTTGCCAACCAGGAGAGGAGATAGCTTGCCTTTGATCTCATCTTGCTGACACTGTTATGAGCTATTTGATAACATAAAATTAATAAATGTCTATGGAACTTAGTTGGTGCAGATATGGCAGTGCTCCTCTATGTCTACATTCCAAAGCAGAAACCAAATCGACCATAAGCTTACATCAGTAGCGGTAAACAGTGAACTTACCTCATTTGGTTTAATTTCTCTACGCTTTTTGTTCCTATTCGAAGCATAGGTAGATGTATTAGGTTGAGAATATGATGACTCTGGACCCTAGCAATTACTAGAACTTTCAAGTACAAATTCTGTTGCCCATATGCCATATTTATTGTTACTATTGACATTGGCATGAAGAAAACACAGACTTTTTGCTCTTAACTCTTCAAGTTCTATGGTTATCATTGTGTTAAGTTTTGATTCCCAATTGGTTGAAAAGTTACGATTTATCTTTGGAGGCCCAGTGTGACAGAATAATAAGAAGAGGCATTTAAATTAGGATAGTGATTTTCCTGTACCAAGATATTACTTCCTATTTATAACCTCTCTTACCATGCCAGATAAGCCATGTGGAAATGCTATGCACTTGAGCTAGGTTACATGCTAGCTTCCTATAGTTTTTGAATTTTCTATTTTGTATCTTCTGTTTTCACTTCTTGTCCAAAGTAATATTTTCCTACTACCCATTTTTGGTATTGCAGGGCTCTCCTTCAGCAGTTCCAAACTATATGAAGTAAGGCATGTGTGAAAATGGCAGCAATTCAACAGCTAAGTTGGCTGCTTCTCTCTTGATTTAGATTTTAATCCTTGCATTTTAATTAACCACATTGTTTTGTTCTTCCTTTATATTGGTTATCTAAACGAGATTTAGACTCTATCTGTAGTGCAACTTTTAGTGTTGAGTTACTTTAGTTTTTTTATACAAAGAAAGGGAGAAACATTTTCATCTTACTTTGTAAATATGCATCAACACTTTACCATCTTTGAGAAAAAGCTTATCAAATTAGTCACTCATTCACTTGAGTGAAGAAGTCTAGATCTTTGTGTTTGTATCCATGCTTGCGATTCTAAACTATACCTTTTACTTCCTCAACCTAATTCAACAGGCAACAATGAATAGCTCCTTGTATATATGGAAGATACCACCTTCAAAAAATAGAGCACATTGCATGACATTTTGATGAATGCATTTTTCACTGAAATTCCATATTTTTGTACGTCTAACCCTCATATGTTAGTCATCTTATGAGTGCTGTTAAGAGATGCTTGCTATTCTTTGCAATGAAATTTGCAGAAAAGTTTATCTGAAAACATATTTGCTCTTGGATCTAAAACTATAAACTATGACATGAATGATATTGGTCAAGGTCGTTGTTTCATAGAGGGACGTTCATGAGGTCTTAATAATTATTTTCTTTATACTTTTGTAAAGAAATTATTTTCTTGGCTTCTGAACTCATAATTTTTATGCCCCTTATGCTTTGTAATTGCACCAAATTGCATGTTACATTTATGCAGTGCAAGCATTTGTTTCTGAGTGTACTGCCATAGCATATTTCTGTTTCATAAGAACTTATTTACTTTTTACATATTGTCATGATCCTTGATAATGTTTTGGCTGAAGAACTTGATCGATGCATGATATTATCTGCAGTTTTGCACGTATAAAACAAGGCACACATTTCTCTATTAACAAGTACTCTTTTGAATATCTATAACACTTCCACTGCAGAGTTGTTCTGCACTTCTCTCTGGTTTATACTTCTCTGCAGTTTCAGTCCTATATCAAGTTGTAAGCATCTGAATCTTAATTTTTCCTTCAAAAAACATGCTAAGCATGACTTATCCTTTGCAGCTGTTGTAGTTTTGCAAGTAGCAACTTTAATTTCTTATCCATTTCTTTGTGGCTCTTATCCTTTTAGGCAATTTATTTAAATGTCTTTTATGTTTGTCGGCTTAGAAAGCATTTTAGCAGTAGCAGCTCAATCTTTCTGCAAACCCTTTCCAAAGAAGCGAAAGATAACTGAACCAAAATGAGGGAATGTGGGAAAATGACATGCTATAGCCCAAAGGAACAAGAAGCTATAGCAGTCATTTTTCTGCGGACCTGATTTAGGATGGATTCCCTTTCTCTTCACTGGAGACTTTAAAACTTAAGAAAGAGAGAAAAGGGAGAAACGCCATTTCTTTTGGAAGATTGGTGCCCCATATTATTAATGATGCTGAAAAACTGTTCACTTGGGTCATGACATTTCATATTTGGACCACATTGTTTCAGCTACCAGTCTTTTGCTTTCAGAACAAAATTAAGATTGAGGGGATCAATGACTCCAACATACATCATGTCATGCATGTGGATTTTGCTTTCGATCTCGTGGTGTATGTTAAAAATCACGAAACCTAGTACGTATACGGCTGCAGTTTGGAGATATTATTAGTATATTTTTTGTTTCTCTGTTATAACAAAAGCCACTGCATATATACATATATGTATGTCTACGGTCTGCTAATAATTGGATTTCTTATACGTATGCAGTTTGATGAAGATGATGAACTGTCCTATAGTATGAAGCCGAGCCGTGTAACTATCATGTTTCATCACCTAGCTAAGCATCATGAGCTGGGTTTTCTCACCCAGGGTTAACCATATAGTTGCGAGCAGCCATATGAGATGCAGATCATGCAATATGAAATGCTAACCATTAACATCAGGGCAAATTTCAAACATCATATACAGGAACAGAATATATAATTTTGCATCTTATGAACCTTTGTAAATCAGAATATTGCAAGAGATCAAAAGAGATCTCTAGATTAATGGTGTCATATATATCAAGAAATATTTTTATGTTCACTGTTAAATGGAAATGCAGATTAAGTTTTACTTATAGCAATATATATATATATATATATATATATATATATATATATTCATACTCTGGAAAATGTGCTGTCAGCTGTATCTTAGCTTCTGCTTCAAGAAAAATCCAAGCAAGACTCCTTTCCCTTCTTAAGTAACTTGTTAATGAAAAACAACTTTCACTTCTCTCTTATTCTCCATTTGCTACCCCAGGAATTAGGTCAACTTTGAGTTCTACAGAATGCATGAAATGCTAGCTATATCGATGACTCTCGGATGATAGAAATGGTTAAACCTAAAAGACAAGGCACCAAACTATGGTGGAAAAAGAAGAGACAAAAACAAAAGAAGAAGAAGGACCACAGCTTGCACATGGGATATCCAAGTGAAAATTTATTTTAAGGAGGCTCTTTAAGTTCCATAGGCTATGGAAAAGAGGCTGAAGCTGATGGCTCTTGCTCTATATTTCTCTTTGACCCTTCACCAATCTAGCTGTAATGGGTCCAATTCTTTCCCCAATCATCAATAATAGTAGTAATTAGGAGTGAGAAAAATTAAGTTCATCAATGGCAAGCAAGAAAAACTAGGTATAGTATATGCAATACTTTGTACATTTTTTCTTATCTTGTCCAATTTCAGCACTTCATGGATTGATACAGGAAAAAAAAAGTTTGAGCTAAAAAATCATATCATATAGTTATATATATACAACTCTTTAGATTCAGTACAATATGATTACGATATGATACTTCTTCTGCCACAAACTTCTCATCAATTCAATTTCACTTCATTTGTCTAGTTTGCTCCATCTTTTTGGTTAAAATAGTACTGCTTCATATCATTAACTTTGATCTGACAATTCTTTTCATTTTAAATTATATCTCTTCCCTACTGGTTTTTGTACCATATGTAAAAATATCTGACAATATTTTAATGCATCAGCATCACCCTATATATTCATAAATGAGAGATTCTTTCTAGACATATATCATTAAGTTACCATATGAAGATATATATCAGTAAAACCTGATTAAAGAATTAACTGCAATGGGAAGTTTCCTGTAGTTTTTAGGGGTTGGACACAACTTGAAACCAGATTAGTCAGGACTCAATGTGATTACCATTTACCAGATACGGTATGGTATGACTTACGACCAAAAACAAAAACAACTTGTAGAATAGGTAAAATCAAAATTCAATGGCTAATAATTTATTTAATTATGCATTCATTGTGCTTTTGATTCAGGTGTTAGTGATTCTAGTTCAGCCACGACAACAGCAATAACCACTTTATAGACTGCATTCATTTGTTCGTACTAATATTAATATATACAATTAATTTTGAGTCATACTTAAATTAAGTTTCACACATATATAGGACAACAAACTGACTGATCAATCGGCCTATCGGCCTCTGTTTCTCCCTTGATGCTGACAGCTCTTGATATCCCATTTTCCCCTCCACCCTTATCTCCAATCTTATGCTGACATCTCTCTCTATTTTTAAATTTTTTTTGGCCCTTGAAACTTCTTTTAACTATAAAGCCCCCTTGGTCCTACATTAATATAGTTACTACTCCATGTGAAGTTCATAAACTTCTCCAAACAAAACAAACCATTTCTTTCTTTTACAAGTCTCCCTAGTGTCCCGTAGTCACATAATTATATCTCCGATTAATCCAGAATCAAGTCATTTGGGATTTTTCTTTTTAAAGTTCACTCGACCTAACAAATGTTGATAGAAACAACCAAAACAACCATTATTAGTATCATAATATTGTCCCTAAATCATAAATTTTGTTTCTAATTATTATAATATTATGCAACATGAACACTATTTAATGGACCTTATTTAACAAAGTTTAGGATAATTAATAATGATTTGGTGATGAGTGGGGGAAGAAAAGCTTTAATTAGTCCCATTCAAAGTGTCACTTTTACATTATTTTCAACCACATGGAATTATATTGCATGAGAAGCAGCTGATGACAAAGTAGTAAGCAAGATAAGCCCCATATCATTTATTATTTGGTAGGTTATTATTATTTTGTTTTTAAGGAAGAAGTTGTAGGTGAATTTTTTTATTTAAAAAAAAATGTTAAATGAAAAGTTTTGCTAAGTACAAAAACCCTGTTTATAAGCTCGCCGACAATGCATCATTTCTGTTTAAAACCTTCTTCTAACACTCTGTGTTAACCAACAATCTCTGCTCTTATTGTACTAATAATAATAAAATTCCATTATTTCTTCTTCTCTCTGAACAAACAAAACCCTTTTTAGTTTCCGTACTTTGTTTCAGATTTTTTCAAGTGGTAGCTAGCTTCTATCTGGGTTTTTAATTAAAGCTGCAGCCATAGCCAAAAGACAAAACTTATGGTGCAAGCAAAGAAGTATAGGGGTGTCAGGCAACGACACTGGGGTTCTTGGGTCTCTGAAATTCGCCACCCATTGCTGTAAGCTTAATTGTTCTTCTGATCAACTTTTCCCATTTTTTATTCTTTTTTTTTTAATAATTCATGGCTGGGTTTTTTTTTTTGGTTGCAGAAAGAGAAGGGTATGGCTTGGAACATTTGAAACAGCAGAAGAAGCAGCCAGAGCATATGATCAAGCAGCAATTTTAATGAGTGGAAGGAATGCCAAAACCAACTTTCCCATATCCCAAACAGGAAATGGAGATTCAAAATCAGGAAATGAAATCAATAATCCAAATTCTTCTTCTTCTTCTTCTTCTTCAATAATATCTGCTCCAAATGATCTGTCTGAACTCCTTCATGCCAAGCTTAGGAAATGCAGCAAGGCTCCTTCTCCTTCCATGACATGTCTGAGGCTTGACACTGAGAATTCCCACATTGGAGTTTGGCAAAAAAGAGCAGGCCAAAGTTCAGATTCCAATTGGGTTATGACTGTTCAGCTTGGGAAAGGATCAAATCCCAATGGTGATCATGATCAAGTTTCTGCAAATAATGCAATATTAATGCCTGATATTATTCCAAACTCATCATCTCCTGAAGAATTGGCAACAGAATCATCTGCAGAAATGAGAGGGGAAATTGATGAAGAAGAGAGAATTGCACTGCAAATGATTGAAGAGTTGCTTAATAGGAACACATCATGTTCTTCATTTGGTGTTGATGATCAAGAAGGGGAGGATATATAATAACTTGTCTCTCAAGTCATTTGATTCATCTCTCTCCATATTGTTGCCTGTCTATTATTGTTATCTGTCTGTCTGTCTATTATTGTTTGTTTTTATTTCAAAAGTTATGTGTCTGTATAGAATAAATTATACCATATATTATAGAGAGTATATCATATATATGTCCATTCATTGGTTAATATATATTTTATGTATCAATATGCAGAAAGGTTATATAGTACTACTTGAAGAATAATATGGAGTCTGTCATGAGTTGCAGCAATATATATTTAGAAGTTGTCTAGTTTATATTATACAAGCAAAGATTGTTTTTGTTGTGTGAGGAAGTGGAACATAATCAAAATAATGAAATTCCAATTTCTCCCATTAGAGTTCTTCTTCTTCTTTTTCTTGTATAGTTGTTCATCTATATATGCTTTATTTTTCTTTCTACAATCCAATTAACAATTAATATTAGAGCTTCCTTGTTCATCTGATCAAATGTTATGCAATATTATGGAATTGTGATATATGTGTGGGAAGATGAATTTTGGGAAATTTAATTTTTTGGGTAATTGAAATGATCATTTACTCATATATGGAGTAACACAAATAGTATCATATATGGACCAAAAAGGAAAATAAAGTTTTTTTCTTGGGTAATTAATAAAACTCTGTCCACAATATTTATCCAACTGCAGAAGAAGGTAGAAGTGGTGACTGAAACCCATATATTTGTTTCTATATACATTCATTAATGGTTTCAAATTATATCTCAGTTGAAGTTATAAAGAAAGAAGGAAAATATGAGCCCTGATGAGGCCAGTCAAAGTCTTTTTCTTGTCTTGTTGTTGGTGTTTGGTGAGGAGGCTGCAGGCTATATATGCCAGCTACAAGTCGATCAAGACATATATATGCATGGTTCACCCAAGATATATATGGCTAAAAGCCTAAAATCTGATATTTTTCTTCTTCCTTTTGCTATAGAAGGCTATATTATATCAAATTAATGTGTAGTCCAAAACCTCTCGTTTTGATTTACTCTCAACTCATAAACTTAACTACTTTAAGATATCTTATTGCTTACTAATTATGTATATGATGACTTATATGACTCTAAGCCTAACTAAGAGGCAATTTATTACTTACTTTGACTAATGCAAAGCATATATATGTTTTTGACTTTTTGTGGTGAAAGTTAAGGCAAAATAATATATTGAGAAGCCAAAAGTAGCTATATATGTAGCTAGCTAGACATGAAAGAGAGAAGAAGAAAAGATCCCAAAATGTTTATTGTAGTTTATCAGTATAATTAATATGGTTGTGTATATATAGTAAAGATTTTTTTTTGGGCAATAAGAAAGGAATATATAAGTGGAGAAAGAACTAAAAAAGTTTACACTTAAATAGTAAGCATGCATAACAAACAAAAATGTTGAAATTTCTGGTTTTGTGATGACACAATAGAATAATTAGGTAATGATATAGCATTTGAGATATGAATGGGTCAAAATACTTTTTTTTTGGTTAAAAGTTAAAAAGGAACAATAGATTAAATAAAAGTTTAATGTTGTATAGCCCTGGGCATAGTAAGGCCAATACAGATATCCATAAAATGTCAGCAGCAAAATGCGGAATATAAAGATAGTTCATAAAAAGATCATCCATTTCCCTTGCATGGTTAGCAATACAATTAGCCAACACAGTTTGCTTCCTTGTAGCTATGCTCCATCAACGAATTGGAGAAGCTTTCAATCAGAGACCTACAATCATTAATCATAGTCCCCAAAGTGTGATGAGAAGATGAACCATTAATTAAAAAAAATAACACATTCAGAATCCAAATAGATCCAAACAAATATGTTAAGAGATCTAACCAGCATCAAACCATCTCTTAGTCCCCAAAATTCAGCCTCCAAACTGTTAACAAAAGGAATCCTTCTTGCAGACCCTCCTAACCACTGGCCATAATGATCCCGAATAATAACTCCTGCTCCCCCTTTTCCCAAAAATGAAGAGCCATCCGAATTAAGTAAATACCAATCCTGTTCAGGAGGTTTCCAAACCAATATCTTTAATAATTGGTCAATACTATTATATACCTTTTTCAAGAACTAATTCTTTATCTACTTTTCTTTCTCAACTTAAAATTTTCAAACAACTAATATTTTTTACCTCTGTTCATTTGCATGCTTAATACTCTAGAATTTATGAATCCCAAATATTCATTTTACTAGAGTCAAACTTACAATTTGATGGGATCAATTATACTTTGAAGAGAATTTAGTGGGTCAATTATGTGGAATTCAATTCTTCAATGGGTCAATCTTCTATTTTCATCTTTGTATCATTCCGTAATTTCACTTGTATGTAAAATGTCAATTCTTAAATTTTACCTATAGTCCAATACGTGACTATGCCACATTGTTAATATTTAGTTCTATCTATCAAGAGAAGAAAAATAATGTGTTTTATCTAAGTTTCAAGGTCGTGATCTATTTGTAAAGTGTTAACATCTACTTATATATATCAGGATTAAATCCTAATTTCAAATTCATCATTTCCTATTTCCAATTTACAAAATGAACTTTATCAGTTAGCGATTGAATTAATCTATACTATATATAAAAGTACGAGTTTTGAGAAACTTTTGAATTGCCTATTGAACCATTATTTTTCAAATGTATTGTCTTAAATGCCCTTGCTTAACTATTATAGTTTTATTCTACTAGAAACTCTATTTTTATTCAATTAAATTAAATCTAATATCTTTATAATTACTTTATTTTTACCAAAACATTTAGATATACTAAAATTTTTTCTAATATACAATTTTATTCTACTAAAAACTCTATTTTCATTTAATTAAATCTAATATCTTTATAATTACTTTATTTTTACCAAAAAATTTGGATATATTAAAATTTTTTCTAATATACAATTTTATTCTACTAAAAACTCTATTTTCATTTAATTAAATCCAATATTTTATATATTTTTTTTATTTTTACTATTTTAATTTAAAAAGTAATTGTGATTGACATTTTCTATCTGATAGTTCAATGTATTATGATTAAAATTTGTTATTTTCCTAACATGTAATTATTTTATTTGACTTATAATTATTTTTTTCTTGATAAATACAACTTTGTTGTGGGTTTAAATTTGTTGTTTTATACATTGTTAATATTTTTATTTTTATGGAATAATTTCTTTTGTTACTTTGATGGTAAAACCCAATGTATGGGTTGGATTTGGGTTCAGTTTCGGGTTAAGGAAATTTTGGGTTATACGGGTTCGGTTAATTTTTGGTTTTAGATTGGGTTGAGTTTAGATCGCTCAAATGTCGGGTCATTTGGATTTAGGTCATTTTTGGTTTGGGTGTTTTTCGGTTTTGGGTTATATGGTTCCAATAATTTTGGGTTTGAGCCTCTGGTTTAGCCTCTAATTTTCAGGTTTAGGTCTTTTCGGATTCTGGTTATTTAAATATAATTAATCTCGATTTAGGTAATTTCGGGTTGATCGAGTTCGGGTCATTAATGATTTGGGGTCAAATAATTTCGGTTTCGAATTGAGCAGATTTTTTGGTCGAATCGAGTTGGATCTGGTTCGGTTTCAGGCAGTCGAGTCGATTACCCACACTCGGATGAAATTTTGTCATCTCTAATAATATAAATTTTTAGGACAAAATTAGTAGTATGCTTAAGATTTTAATCTTCATATAATTTAAAGTATCACGTGCAACGCACGTGGAAACGAAGACTAGTTATAAATAAAAGCAAGACAGTTTTTACTTTTAGCATCTAATGCTACTTTTTATGCCAAATTTCTCTTTTTTTTAATGCTAATTAATAAAAAGTTACAATTTAAGTTTTTTTTTTCTTTTTTAAAAGAACAAGTTTATATATGACGGTCTTTATAATTATGAAGGGCCGAAATTATAAAGAAAAGCTATCAGAGAGAATAGTAGTATATACTACGTTTTATACATGATGTTGAGATTTGGGTACTTAATGAAACATTACAAAATCAAAATCATCCAAAAACAATGAAACATTATATTTCTTTTTCACAACATTTTGTCAAAGAAAAAGATATTTGATTGGCATACACTAACCACTAACCATCCAAATTATAATCCAATTCTAAGACTTTCTATATATAAATTTAAATGTGTACTTGCACTTGGTTCATTAATGAAAGCTTGAGATCTAATCAAAGTCGAGATCCCTAGATTTGGTAATTAACATCAATTTAACAGTTGGGAGGAAGTTTTTTTTGCCGACTAATTATGAATATACTACCTGAATATAATTAAGAAAGCAATAGCTTCGATTTGATCGATAGAGAAGAGAAACAATGATATTTCTTATAATTACGACATATCGATGATCTATACACATCATTACCAACATATATATGTCTCTTTTTTTGGTCGAAACATATATATTATGTCTCTAATAATTATTGAAATTAGGACAATATATTGGCACATCGATCGATCAACTATAAACTGAAAAATTTATATGATAATTATAGTTTTCCAACTGCCGAATATATGTTTTAGCAATTAATATTTGATTCTATGCACCATTATGTAGCATGATCTTTTCACGTGTTTTCTTTGTTCATTTCATTTTTTATGAGAAAATTATAATTAAGTCATCAATTAAAATTAGAGGCCTTTTTTAATCATTTAATTATGAAATTAACTATTTTTGTTACTAATGTTTTTAAAATTCAATATTTTGATCACAAAAACAAAACCATTTGAAGTTGATTAGTTAGTGCAGCACGCACCCGACTTTATGTGTTGAAGTCATATAGATCAATCCAACATATATGTAGATAATTACAAAAATGAAACAATTATATTTATGAAAAAAACTCATATTAAAGAACATATGTGTTAATATGCAATAATTAGGGGAAAATGTTTTTTTTTTTGGCTATTGTAGCTCTTCTTGTTGCCAAGTTGATATGTGTACGTATATATCTACGTATATATATACCATGTGGATTGCATGACAAAAGGGATTTTTTTTTTTGGGTGTGTGTGTATCTAAGTGCTAGATTCGGGAAACCTATATGCAGGACACAAATTAATATACATATATAATTAATAAATATATATTAATAGTAATATTTTTTTTTGCAACATATATATAATAATAATATTTTAATAAGAAGAGAAGGCTTCACATCAAGTTTATTAAATGTTATATCACATCACGATATCACTTGCATGACAATTGCATGCAACCATTTCTTTGTTTCCATCACATAAATGGCGCTCGAAACTAGTTTTAGCCTCTTTAAAAACAGTCGGATTTGGTATAAAAGATTAGCTCATATCCCACCAAAGACTTGGGAATATATATAAATATATATATATATATACTAGTTTTAGCTTTCAGGTGCGTTGCACGTGGCCCAACTTGTTTAAATGAAATATTCATATGAAATTATGAACCCCTCTATTAAATTATGATAATTACACTATTTTTTATAATCCCATTATAAAATTTTGATAACCTTCTTATGAAATTTTAATAATGATACTATGGAATTTCGAAAACCTTTTTATAATTTTTTTTAACCTTCTTATGAAATTTTGTTAACCTCCCTAAGGAATTTTAAAGATCTCAGTATGAAATTTTGATAACTTTCTAATGAAATTTTGATAACAAACACTATGAGATGTAGATAACATCCATATTATATATTGATAACCACGTTATGAAAATTTAAAAACCTCCATATGAATTGTTAGTAATCAAACTCTGAAATTTTGATAATCACACTATGAAATTTTGATAACCTCGCTATGGAATTTTGATAAATTTTTCAATAAAATTTTGATAAACCTCCCTATAAAATTTTGATAACCTCCCTATGATTTTTTGATAAACTCATTATGAAATTTTGTTAATCTCCCTATGAAATTTTCATAACCCTCTTATGAAATTTTGAAAACTAAACTATGAAATTTTGATATCCTCCATAATAAAAGTTTAATAACCTTCCTAATTTGGTAACCATACTATGAAATTTTGATAACCTTCCCAGAAATACCACTATGAAATTTTTGTAATCACATTCTGAAAATTTGATAACCTCTTTCTGAAATTTTGTTGACCCCTCCATGAAATTCTGATAATCACATTATGTAATTTTGATAACCTCGCTTTGGAATTTTGATAACAACATTATGAAATTTTGATAATTTTCTTATAAATTTTGATAATCTGATCTCTATGAAATTTCGATAATCACTCTATGAGATTTGATAACCTTCTATCAAATTTTGGTACTCCTTATGAAATTGAGACTTTTATAACCTTCATATGAAATTTCGATAACCACGCTATAAAATTTTGATAACCTCCCTATGAAATATTAGTAACCTCCTAATGAAATTTTATTAACCACACTATGAAATTCTTATAACCTCGGTATGACATTTTGATAATCTCTTTGATAACCTTTCTATAAAATTGTGAAAATTAACCACCCTATGAAATTTCAATAACCAACCTAAGAAATTTTAATAACCTGATCCTATGAAATTTTGGTAACCACACTATGAAATTTTGATAACTTCCATATGAAATTTTGGTAACCACGCTATGGAATTTTGTTAACCTCCTCATGAAATTATAATAAACATCTTATGAAATTTTGATAACCACATAGAGACAAGAAAATCAAAATCATAATATCACCAACTCTTCTAACTCAACAATTTCCAATTGAACAAAATGAATGCGACAAAACATTATATAACGAAGAGATGGAGCTTCACTAACAATAGTATTGTACGTGTTAGTATTAGTTTAATCTTTTTATTGACATTTAAAAATTGAAATTAAAAGTAAAATATTAAATTCAAAAACTAATAGTAAAGGAAATTTACATGTTCATCAACTAAAATCAATTTGACAAACTTATAATTCGGTCTAAATTGATTTTTTTAATTAATTTTTAAATAATAAAATTATATGTATTATATAATCTAATATAATTAATAATGGAATAATTTATAATTAAAAATAATGGAATAATTAAAATATTATTTAGTAATAGCAATTTAGAAATATGTTTTTAAAAAAAGGGTAGAATTGGAAATATATTTTTAAAATAAGGGTACAATCGGAAAACATAAAGTTTCCCCTTATTCGTACTTTTATATATAGTATAGATATATTGCTCAAAAGATTAGATAGGAAAAGGGGAAAAACTAACTAGAAAAAGAAACAAATTATATATATCTAACCTCCCTTTTAAGGATTAAATTTTTCTCCCAAAATTTTTCCCTTTTAACATTAATCGGCAAATTAGAAAAAGAAACAAATTATACATATATAATTCAATTCTATCAATGATCCCAATTTTTATACCACTGAAGCAATAGCTAGTAGCTGATATTGGTTAATGAAAATGAAAATAGGATAGGGATTGATTATGCTAGACTTTTATTAATTTAACGATCAATGTTCAACTTCTTTTGTCCTTTATAAAAGGGGTCAAATGATGCAAAGGGTCCGACGTGCAAGAAAACTAAGTAGTACTGTAGTATGAACTATTAAGGGAAATTTACTTAAACTATAGCTCGTAATAATCGTGAAAAAGTTTGAAGGTGTAAGTACTAGAGCAAAATGAATTTAAACAAGAAAATCAGGCCTAACACAAGACCAAATAAGAACATTATCAAACTTGATTTGAACCTCGAAGAACCCAAACCCAAAGTGTAGATACCTCAATTTACAATTTGGGTAAATTTGTAAATGAACTTTTGAAATCAAGATGAGTGGTCCAGATTTAATCTCAATTTTCTAAGTTTTATCTAGATTTTGACCACCTTGATTTTAATTCAAATAGGAAAAGGATTTGTTTTTCCTAAATTAGGGGCCAAAATTAGTAAATAATTATTATTTTCAATCATAATTATTATGATTAAGTCGACAATTATGGTCAGATGAGAATTAGAGTTATTATACGTCCATCAAATTCACCAGATACTTAATTCTTGTGTGACGACCATGCTTAATTATATGAAGAGCTCATAACATCATGTCTAACTAAGATATGTGGCATGTTATTTTACCCAAAAACACTCAATCCCAACCACCCATGTCCTGTATTCGATGATTGTAAGATTAGGTCAAAATCCAACTTTCTACTTTTTTACTTTTAGCATCTAATGCTACTTTTTATGCCAATTTTCTCTTTTTTTTTAATGCTAATTAATAAAAAGTTACAATTTAAGTTTTTTTTTTTTAAAAAGAACAAGTTTATATATGACGGCAGTGGCGGATGTACATGTAAAAGAGGGTGGGCAATTCTAAATCTCTTTTATTTTAGGTTTAATTTTGCATGGTGCCTACCCCAATTTGGTCATTAGTGCCCACCCTTAATCGATTAATTCAATATTGTGCCTTTAGGTCGTATTTCATAATCTATTAAGAAAACATATCAAGAAGATATTGTGCCTACCCTAAAAAATATTTCTGGATCCGCCACTGTATGACGGTCTTTATAATTATGAAGGGCCGAAATTATAAAGAAAAGCTATCAGAGAATAGTAGTATATACTATGTTTTATACATGATGTTGAGATTTGGGTACTTAATGAAACATTACAAAATCAAAATCATCCAAAAACAATGAAACATTATATTTCTTTTTCATAACATTTTGTCAAAGAAAAAGATATTTGATTGGCATACACTAACCACTAACCATCCAAATTATAATCCAATTCTAAGACTTTCTATATATAAATTTAAATGTGTACTTGCACTTGGTTCATTAATGAAAGCTTGAGGTCTAATCAAAGTCGAGATCCCTAGATTTGGTAATTAACATCAATTTAACAGTTGGGAGGAAGTTTTTTTTTGCCGACTAATTATGAATATACTACCTGAATATAATTAAGAAAGCAATAGCTTCGATTTGATCGATAGAGAAGAGAAACAATGATATTTCTTATAATTACGACATATCGATGATCTATACACATCATTACCAACATATATATATATGTCTCTTTTTTTGGTCGAAACATATATATTATGTCTCTAATAATTATTGAAATTAGGACAATATATTGGCACATCGATCGATCAACTATAAACTGAAAAATTTATATGATAATTATAGTTTCCAACTGCCGAATATATGTTTTAGCAATTAATATTTGATTCTATGCACCATTACTATTTGTAGCATGATCTTTTCACGTGTTTTCTTTGTTCCTTTCAATTTTTATGAGAAAATAGTAATTAGTCATCAATTAGAGGCCTTTTTTAATCATTTAATTACGAAATTAACTATTTATGGTACTGATGTTTTTAAAATTCAATATTTTGATCACAAAAACAAAACCATTTGAAGTTGATAATTAGTTAGTGCAGCACGCACCCGACTTTATGTGTTGAAGTCATATAGATCAATCATGTAAGGGATAACATATATTCATTCAAATATATTTGTAATCTCATTCAAATTTAATTTGTAAAGTTGTTGTAGATAGGATATACTCCTGATGTAGTTTACATATATTAAAACACTTCTATGTATAAAACCTCTGTACCAAATCATAATCAAGCAAGCCTTTCTTCCAATTAGTTTCTGTTGCATTTACCTTCACCGGTCTGCAACTCTACATGGTATCAGATTTTACACAAGTTAAATCTCTTTCGATTCCTGGTTTTTCTTACCCACCATGGCTGCTACAAACGACACTCCCAACACTCCCATTTCCATCAACGCAACTGCCAGTTGCCTTTGAAACTTACTGCAAAAAACTTCTCATCGTGGCGTGCTCAATTCGATGCGCTGCTTCAAGGATTTGATCTTTATGGATATGTTGATGGTACAAAAACACCACCAGCAAAGGAAATCCAGCAGAATGGACAAACTGTTACCAACCCGGAATACAGTTATTGGCTAAGGCAGGACAAGCTGATCCTTCACGCCATTATAGCCTCCACATCAGAAGCTGTTTTACCCTGTGTTGCCTCATCCAAGACTTCAAACGATGCTTGGCAGAAGCTTCTGAAATTGTTTGCTAATAAAACTCGATCCCGTATAATGGATCTAAAGAGTTCTCTTACAACCACCAAGAGGAATAATCGACCTGTTGCAGAATATCTTCAGCAAATGAAACAAATTGTTGATGAATTGAACCTTATTGGTACTGTTATTGATGAGGATGATCATATTCTATACATTTTAAATGGTCTTGGTCCTGAGTTCAGAGAGCTCTCCATCGCTATCAGGGCTCGTGAGTCCTCCATTTCTTATGAAGAGTTATATGACAAACTCGTTTCTTTTGAGATCCTCCTCAATCAAGAAGATGCAAATTCTAATTTGCAAGTTCCTACCGCCAATGTCGTCAAACGAAGCAATTTTCGACCTTCCTCCCACTCCAACAATTACAGACGGCCATTCAAACCTTCCTATGGTGGCAATTTCAAAAGCTCCACCTCCAATGAGGCAAAACCAATCTGTCAAATTTGTGATTAGGTTGGTCATTCTGCTAAGCAATGTCGTTGAGGGAGATCATTCTTTACCAATCAGCCAAGCGCTAACCTTGCTACTGCTTCTTCAACTGGCAAATCTTGGTGCTTAGACTCTGGGGCGTCGCATCATGTGACTGCTGATTTGAAAAATCTATCCATTGCCTCTGACTATGATGGTTGCGATGCAATACAAATCGGTGATGGCACAGGTTTGCCTATTACTCATACAGGTGACACCAAACTTGCTTCTCCTAATCAGTGCTTTCAGCTTCATGATGTTTTATGTGTTCCTACTATTGCACAAAATTTAATTTCAGTTTCAAAGTTTTGCAAAGCCAACAATGTATCTGTTGAATTTGATTCTGACAAGTTTCTGGTTAAGAATTTGCAGACACAAGCAGTTTTGACGCAGGGGTTGAACGTGGATGATGTCTATCATTTCCCTTTTGAATTTCAACCAATAAAGCCTGTTGCCTTTTCCACAGTTCGTGTGTCTACCCATGATTGGCACAAGCGTCTAGGTCATCCCTCTAAGTTAATTCTTAATCGCATTGTTAAAGATTTTTCCCTTTCCCATGTTTCAAAGGATTTTTCCTCTTGTAATTCCTATCAATGCAATAAGAGTCACAAACAATCTTTTGGAGTGACATCTTTAACTAGTTCTAAGTCTCTTGAGCTTATTTATACAGACATTTGGGGCCCTGCACCTGTTACATCTTTAGATGGTTACAAATACTATGTAATATTTGTTGATCATTTTTCAAAATACATTTGGCTCTTCCCTTTGAAAAAACGATCTGATCTATATTTATTATTTCCAAAATTTAAAGCCGTGGTTGAGAAATTTTTTGCAACGTCCATTATAACTTTATACTCTGATGGCGGCGATGAATATGAGAAGTTGAAAAACTTCCTTGCACCTCATGGCATCTCACACCTCCAAACACCTCCCCATACATTCAAGCACAATGGTTTTGCAGAAAGGAGGCATAGACATTTAGTTGAAACTGGTCTAACCATTCTACATCAAGCTTCACTGCCATTAAAATTTTGGAGCTATGCTTTTCAAACAGCAGCTTATCTTATAAATCGCATGCCCACACCCACTCTAAAATTCCGCTCACCCTTTCAAATTTTGTTTCAAAAAGATCCAAACTACAAAAATTGAAAGTTTTTGGGTGCTTGTGCTATCCATGTATTCGGCCCTTCAACAATAATAAGTTTGAACCACGCTTAAAACCATGTCTTTTTCTTGGTTATTCAAGTAACAAGAGTGCCTTTCTTTGTTTTGATATGGACACTTCCAAGCTGTATGTCTCCAGGCATGTAGTCTTTGTTGAAAATCAATTTCCTTATCAATTGCATTCCGCCTCATCTTCTCATGAATTTGAACCAATGCAAACTCATTTTTACAGACTCCAAATCTCATTGTTCTAGAAAATCCCACTCTTCCCGTGTCATCTACTTCCCCTCCACCATCTTCCAGTTCGACTCCCGCTATCACTGCAAGTCGTGTGCTTCCTCAAGAACCAGTAAGTCCATTAACTGAATGTGCAAATACATTTGAAAATCAGCAACAATTGATCTCGGTCTCGCCTCCAGAACCAACTACTCATTCCATGGTAACACGATCGTTAAACAATATTGTGAAACCAAATCCTAGATATTTGATGGCTACCAAGCATCCCGTTTCTGAGATAAAACCTACTTGCGTTTCAAAAGCAGTAAAAGATCCCAATTGGCGAGCAGCTATGTCTGATGAGATCAATGCTCTTCTCCGCAATGGAACATGGAAATTGGTGCCTCCTTCTCCTTCCCAAAACCTCGTTGGTTGCAAATGGGTGTATCGGATTAAGAGAAATCCCGATAATTCCATATCTAAATACAAAGCACGATTAGTTGCCAAAGGATTCCACCAGCGACCGGGAATAGATTTCACCGAGACCTTCAGTCCAGTGGTGAAACCGACAACAATCAGAATTGTTCTTTCCATTGCCATTCAATTCAACTGGAAACTTTTGCAATTGGATGTTAACAATGCGTTTCTCCATGGTTCATTGTCAGAGGATGTTTACATGAAACAACCACCAGGCTTCACTGATAACAATTTTCCAGATTATGTTTGCAAACTCCAGAAGGCCATATATGGTTTGAAGCAGGCACCGAGAGCCTGGTACAATGCCTTAAGCTCCTTTTTACTTCAGTTTGGTTTCACTCAATCCAGGTCAGATTCATCATTGTTCTTATACATTAAAGACAAAATTGTTGCTTATTTTATTGTCTATGTCGATGACATAATTCTTACTGGCAACTCTGAGGCTTTTCTTCAAGATTTTGTTTGCTCATTGTCCAAGAAATTTTCACTCAAGGATCCGGTCTCTCTGAATTATTTCCTTGGAGTTGAAACTGTTACTACAGAAAATGGGATTTTCTTGTCACAAAAGAAGTATATAACTGATCTTCTTCATTGCACCAACATGCTTGATTGCAAGCCTGTTGCCACGCCTATGGCTTCTACAGTATCTCTCTTGTTGGATGTTGGTCAACCTCTTTCTGATGCAAAGGAATACCGAAGTGTGATTGGCGCCTTGCAATATCTTTCAATCACTCGACCAGACATCTCCTTTGCTGTTAATAAACTAGCCCAGCTTATGCACAAACCAACGGATGAACATTGGCAGGCATTGAAGCGAGTTCTGAGGTATCTCAAAGGCACCATTTCTACTGGACTTTCACTGCTTAAGTCTAAACTTACCTCTTCTTCTTTATATGCCTATGCCGACGCTGATTGGGCAGGAGACAAGAGTGATCGTAAGTCCACTTCTGCTTACCTTGTGTATTTTAATGGAAATCTTGTATCATGGAAATGTAATAAGCAGAAAACAGTGGCAAGACCTTCAACGGAAACTGAGTATAGAGTCATCGCAAGTGCTGCTGCAGAACTAGCCTGGATACAAAATTTGTTGTCTGAGCTCAAAGTTTCGTTTTCTACAGCTCCCACAATCTTCTCAGACAATATTGGAGCTACATATGTGTCTGCCAACCCAGCCCTTCATTGCAAAATGAAGCACATCTCTATTGACTTTCACTTTGTTAGAGACATGGTTCAAGCTGGCTCACTGCAGGTTAAACATGTCTTAACTCATGATCAATTGGCAAATCTTCTCACTAAACCTCTTCCTCGACAAAAATTTCAGCAACTACATTCCAAGATTGGTGTGTCTCCGGCAGCCTCACCATCTTGAGGGGGCGTGTAAGGGATAACATATCTTCATTCAAATATATTTGTAATCTCATTCAAATTTAATTTGTAAAGTTGTTGTAGATAGGATATACTCCTGATGTAGTTTACATATATTAAAACACTTCTATGTATAAAACCTCTGTACCAAATCATAATCAAGCAAGCCTTTCTTCCAATTAGTTTATGTTGCGTTTACCTTCACCGGTCTGCAACTCTACAAATCCAACATATATATGTAGATAATTACAAAAATGAAACAATTATATTTATGAAAAAATCTCATATTAAAGAACATGTGTTAATATGCAATAATTAGGGAAAAATGTTTTTTTTTTTGGCTAATGTAGCTCTTCTTGTTGCCAAGTTGATATGTGTACGTATATATCTACGTATATATATACCATGTGGATTGCATGACAAAAGGGGTTTTTTTTTTTGGGTGTGTGTCAGTGTGTGTATCTAAGTGCTAGATTCGGGAAACCTATATGTAGGACACAAATTAATATGCATATATAATTAATGAATATATATTAATAGTAATATTTTTTTTGCAACATATATATATATATATAATAATAATATTTTAATAAGAAGAGAAGGCTTCACATCAAGTTTATTAAATGTTATCACATCACGATATCACTTGCATGACAATTGCATGCAACCATTTCTTTGTTTCCATCACATAAATGGCACTCGAAACTAGTTTTAGCCTCTTTAAAACAGTCGGATTTGGTATAAAAGATTAGCTCATATCCTACCAAAGACTTGGGAATATATATATACTGCTCAAAAGATTAGATAGGAAAAGGGGAAAAAACTAACTAGAAAAAGAAACAAATTATATATATCTAACCTCCCTTTTAAGGATTAAATTTTTCTCCCAAAATTTTTCCCTTTTAACATTAATCGGCAAATTAGAAAAAGAAACAAATTATACATATATAATTCAATTCTATCAATGATCCCAATTTTTATACCACTGAAGCAATAGCTAGTAGCTGATATTGGTTAATGAAAATGAAAATAGGATAGGGATTGATTATGCTAGACTTTTATTAATTTAACGATCAATGTTCAACTTCTTTTGTCCTTTATAAAAGGGGTCAAATGATGCAAAGGGTCCGACGTGCAAGAAAACTAAGTAGTACTGTAGTATGAACTATTAAGGGAAATTTACTTAAACCATAGCTTGTAATAATCGTGAAAAAGTTTGAAGGTGTAAGTACTAGAGCAAAATGAATTTAAACAAGAAAATCAGGCCTAACACAAGACCAAATAAGAACATTATCAAACTTGATTTGAACCTCGAAGAACCCAAACCCATAGTGTTGATACCTCAATTTACAATTTGGGTAAATTTGTAAATGAACTTGTGAAATCAAGATGAGTGGTTCAGATTTAATCTCAATTTCCTAAGTTTTATCTGGATTTTGACCACCTTGATTTTAATTCAAATTGGAAAAGGATTTATTTTCCTAAATTAAGGGCCAAAATTAGTAAATAATTATTATTTTCAATCATAATTATTATGATTAAGTCAGCAATTATGGTCAGATGAGAATTAGAGTTATTATACGTCCATCAGATTCAGCAGATACTTAATTCTTGTGTGACAACCATGCTTAATCATATGAAGAGCTCATAATATCATGTCTAACTTAGATATGTGGCATGTTATTTTACACAAAAACACTCAATCCCAACCGCCCATGCCCTGTATTCGATGATTGTCAGATTATGTCAAAATCCAACTTAGCATTTTATTCAATTAAGGTCAAAATATCGAAATTGATGGAATTGGGCATGGAGGAGTGGTGCTATTTCAACAAAGGATATACCATGATAATCCTTGACTTCCATAGATCATTCTGGTAAAGTTTCATCTCAATCCGACTTGGTATGAAAAATTTCTTCACCGTTTTCAATTAAGGATGGTTTGGAAACCAATTTCACTATGAAGAACATGTAAATTTCGACCTAGACTTTTCTCAATGTCATATTAGGTTTGTCGAACCATGTTGGTGAAATTTTGGCTCAATCCGACTTCATTTGTAACTTTTGCAAGTTTTTTAATTGAGGACATATGGCTTTGCACCCCGGTTTAAGTCATTTTCTTAATTGATCTTTGATTAATTTCGAACCATGGGCTAATTCATGGACGAAGTCAGGTTCGTTTTGACTATTTCGTCGTCAGATCAGCTACATCGCACAGTAGAAAGGAAGCCCGGGTCACGACAGAATGCGCCAATCAGCTTGGATTTCCGAAAGTTACACGACAATCAGTACTCAATGTAGTTTGACAAGGTATATGGCGTTGGAGGGCATATCAAGTTCATTCAACAATTTCCTGGAAGCTTCCTTGAAGTCGTCGAGAAGAAAGTGCAGCAAGCCGACGCAGGAAGGTCGTCGACGCCTATGGGCTATAAAGATTTCGAAATTGATGAGATTTAATGTCAAATATTTATCTTTCCATGACATGTGGCGTTATAGAGCTTCTTACCACCTTCCTAGGAGATTTTCTTGCCAAAATTAACAGAATTTCAATCAGAACCGAAATCTGAAGGGTTTGGCGACTAAGTAATTTGCTTTGACCCGAAGTAAGAGGTCCAGGCCGCCCTTTATATAAAGAGCACGCCCCTAGCTCTGAAAAGAAACATCTCAACACATCAAAAATGGCTTATACAGAAACACACTTGCTCCGCGCTTTATTTTCTCTCAGGTTTCGTGCCTTTTTTTAGCAGAAACTCTGCAAAACTCTTCTTTGTTCATCAAGTTCTTACTTGTTCCTCTTGTTTTCCTTATTTCAATCTTATTGCCTTACTAAATTGACCCGAATCTAAAAATTTTAAAACCCAAGTTAGACCGAAAACCAAATTCAATGGGAAAAACTTTCAAAAGTACAATTTGTAACTAAAATGTGTTCAGTTTATTAAAGTAAATGACCCTAATAATTCATGGTTTATATATAATATACCGTCAGTGGAATTTAGTAGATTGCACAAGCGGGTCTTGAAGGGTGACATGTGCCCCCTAGGGACTAGATTGAAATATTTAAAATTTAATTAATTCAAAAAATGGACATGTGTCAACTCAGTGGCGTAGCCAGAATGAAAAGTCACCGAGGTCAAAATACTATTATACATTGTAAAAAAACTTACTTTCTGATTAGATCAATACGTTTTAAGGAAAATTTAGTGGGGTCAATATGTGAAATTCAATTTTTTCAGTGGGGTCAATCTTGATATATATATCTCTATTTATATGGCTCATTTTGCAATTTACATATATATACAAAATATAGGAATCTAAAATTTTAGTGGGGTCATTTGACCCCACTATCCAATACGTGGCTACGCCACTGTGTCAACTCCACAACCCGCTTATGAAATCCAAAATTTACATCACCGGTGTATCAAATAATTACTCATAATTCATAACCTATAAATTAGCATGAAATATATTGATCCTAACTCCAAATGGGAAAAAAACTCGAACTCGAAATTATCTGAACCCAAATTAATCCAAACCTAATACTATAAGCCAAAAGGATGCCCGTTTGCCATCCTAGGGTTGAATTTCAACAAAAGTAGTTGGGTTGGTCTTGAATGTTGTCTTGTTCCGTTGGAAACGCAATGAGCTGTCTGTATTATTGAAGCTTTAGGCAATGGTCCCAAGCTGTAGTATATTGTACGACATCAAATTTAAGTCGTAATTATGGCAACAAAAAAGGAAAAAAAAGATCCCTCGATTTGTAATAATAACTCCCCCGTTACTGATTCCCCGAAATACTAATACATAATTATATACGTACGTCCAAACTACACAAAAGAGACAGATACCAAGAAATGCTTCTTAGTTTTTATACCATTTTTTTTTAGGTTTCAAAATTAATTATATCAGATAAAAATAACAATAATAATAATAATAATGACGTCAAAAATTCAGTATCCACATCGAGCAACATTTCCGTACAATTATTGCCAACTTTGCAATAAATAGGGTCTTCTTGAGTCTGCACCAGAGATTTAAATGAGAAAAATCAGTAATTAATTACTCCCTCTGTTCCTTTTTAATTGTCCTTCTCTATTAAAATGACATATTTGTCCTGCTTTGAAACCACAAAACTCATTAAATATGATAGTTGGCAGGAGTACCAATTAAATGTAGGGCAATATGGTAAAATAAAATAAATTTTGTATAAAATTTAACAAAATAACTATTTTTCTTAAACAAATAAAGTAGTTAAAAGGGACAATTAAAAAGGAACAGACGGAGTAATAAAGAAGAGAGAAGGAATATATAGAAAATTAGTTTGATCGATCGAATTGCTTCTTTTTCTTCTTTTCCTTTTCTTTATTGACAAAGATCGAATTACTTTTTGGTTTCTAGATATAGTTTGTATTAATAATTCTAGGTCATTTCTAATAATTTCTAAACTACGAACTACAAACTAATTATATAAGATCAAACTAATTACTTTAATTAGCTAATAGATCACCTAGTAATCAATATTATTATCAAAATGTAATTAAGTATATATATATATATATATGTGTGTGTAAGTTTCATCCTCATTAATTGATATATATATATATATATGTACTTTCTAGTTATTTAAAGTTCATCAACAAGTGGTATAAGATCCTTTTTATTAGTGTATATATATAATTCAGAATATCCATTTCTAATTTTGTTTATTTATTTAATTATTGCCTTTCAAAAAAAATCTGTTTAATTCTCTTTTTCCTTTCATATATATTATTACTAATATATATTATTAAGCTAAACATAAAACCTTGAAAGAGTTACTTAATATATATACATCAATATCTATTATATATTTATATATGTGTTCATTTGTTGAAAAGACGAAAGAAACAAGAAGAAGAAGAAGAGGAAAGTAGCCAAAAGTTGGCAATTAAGATTTGTGTGTGTTTGCAATATGATGCCAAAAAGAAGAAGAAGAAGAAGAAGAAGAAGAAGATATGTGTGTTTGCAAAATATATAATGGGCTTTGCAGCCTAACACTAGCTCATGGACTTTCATATATTTTTCTTCTCTTTTAATTGATTTATAAATTGCAATGGGTTTTGGATGAAAAGAACAAATTGCAATTGGGCTTTAACAACAAAGCTTCTTTTCTCTGTCAGCTTTAATGGTTTGCCCCAAGGCCCAGCTGTTTGATACTATTTCTCCATGCTTAAACTCTCTGATACTGATAGATCATAGATCATAGATCCAAGAACTTCTAATTTTAAGAATTTAGATTCAAATTATTTCTTTTTCTTTATACATATATTTAATTTGGATTTCTTGAAATTAAGAATGTGTATTATATATATATAAATAGAAGAGTTTCCTTTTATATTTTTAAAATATACTAGTTTTAACTTTCACGTGCAATGCACGTGGCGCAACGTGTTTAAATAAAATATTCTTATGAAATTATGATAACATTTCTATTAAATTATGATAATTACATTTTTTTTTATGATCCCATTATGAAATTTTGATAACCTTCCTATAAAATTTTAATAACGATACTATGAGATTTCGAAAACCTTTTTATAATTTTTTTTCAACCTTCTTATGAAATTTAGTTAACCTCCCTAAGGAATTTTGAAGACCTCAATATGAAATTTTGATAACTTCCCAATGAAATTTTGATAACCAACACTTTGAGATGTTGATAACCTCCCTATAATATGTTGATAACCACGTTATGAAAATTTAAAAACCTCCATATGAATTGTTAGTAATCATACTTTAAAATTTTGATAATCACACTATGAAATTGTGATAACCTCGCTATGAAATTTGGATGAATCTTCCTATAAAATTTTGATAAACCTCCCTATAAAATTTTAATAACTTTCTTATGAAATCTTGATAACTACAAATTTTGATAACCTCCCTATGATTTTTTGATAATCTCATTATGAAATTTTGTTAATCTCCCTATGAAATTTTGATCTACATACTATGAAAATTTGATAACCCTCTTTTGAAATTTTAAAAACTAAAATATGAAATTTCGATATCCTCCCTGAATTTTGATATCCTCCTTGAAATTTTGATTACTCCATAATAAAAGTTTAATAACCTTCCTCATTTGGTAACCATACTATGAAATTTTGATAATCTCCCCAGAAATACCACTATGAAATTTTTGTAATCACATTTTGAAAATTTGATAACCTCTTTATGAAATTTTGATAACCTCTTTATAAAATTTTGTTGACCCCTCTATGAAATTCTGATAATCACATTATGTAATTTTGATAACCTCGCATTGAAATTTTGATAACAACACTATGAAATTTTGATAATCTTTCTATAAATTTTGATAATCTGATCTCTATGAAATTTTGATAGTCACTCTATGAGATTTGATAACCTTCTATCAAATTTTGGTACTTCTTATGAAATTGAGACTTTTATAACCTTCATATGAAATTTTGATAACCACACTATAAAATTTTGATAACCTCCCCATGAAATATTTAATGAAATTTTGTTAACCACACTATGAAATTCTTATAACTTCGCCATGACGATAATCTATTTGATAATCTCTTTGATAATATTTCTATAAAATTGTAATAATTAACCACCCTATGAAATTTCAATAACCAACCTAAAAGATTTTAATAACATGATCCTATGAAATTTTGGTAACCACATTATGGAATTTTGATAACCTCCTCATGAAATTATAATAACCATTTTATGAAATTTTGATAACCACATAGAGACCATAAATTCAAAATCATAATATCACCTACTTTTCTAATTACTCAACAATTTCCAATTGTACAAAGTGAATGCGGCAAAACATTATATAACGAAAAGATGAAGTTTCACTAACAATAGTATTGTACGTGTTAGTGTTAGTTTAATCTTTTTATTGACATTTAAAAATTGAAATTAAAAGTAAAATATTAAATTTAAAAAGTAATAGTAAAGAAAATTTGCATGTTCATTAAATAAAATCAATTTGACAAACTCATAATTTGATCTAAATTAAAATTTTTAATTAATTTTGAAATAATAAAATTATACTAAATTTTAATAATGGAAATTTAAGACCAAAGACAAAGCAAAATTAAATATAATGATTGGAAACAAAGACAAAAGGCAAAATTAAATAGGACGTTGGAAACAAAATGCCAAATTGACTTTCTTATAATTTAGTACACGCTTTATTATATAATTAAGATTAAAAAATAATGGAAAATTAAAATATTATTTAGTAATGGCAATTTAGAAATATGTTTTAAAGAAAAGGATATAATTGAAAATATATTTTAAAAATAAGGGTACAATCGGAAAACATAAAGTTTCCCCTTATTCGTACTTTTATATATAGTATAGATATGACATATATACACAGCTAAAAACCCAAAAAAAAGTTGATTGCAAAGACATTACTTGTGGGTTCTTATTTCTTCCTTGTTATGCAAAAAATTCCATGCTAGACATGAAGTTTTTTGAATTTCCAAAGTCCTAACAAAAATCAATATAAATCTCAATTATTTATATATATATATATATATATTATATTATATTATATGTAAGCTAAAGGCTAAAAAGCATATGCATATGATCTCTTCTAGGAATTCTGTAATAAGAGCTGAAATTCGAAAGGATTAGAATGTAAAGTGAACCATTTAAATTAAGTTTTGAGTTCATCTTTATTGAATTTGATACTTATTACTTAATAAATAAATTTGTTTGTTAAAAACCATTAATTAATTAATTAAATTTTTTCGTGCGACCCATTCATTGTTACGCATGACAACCAAATCCAAAACAGAGAATGTGGGAAAATACTTGAAAGAAACATTTTTTTGAGGTATATGCTTGGGATTGTACCGACATGAGAAAAGCATTGAGACGATATTCTAATTTAAGAAAAAAAAAACAGTTTTAATTTGTTATAAAAAAGAAAAGAAATTAAAAAACAGTTTTAAAAACTTTGACCCTTACCCTCTAATTTTTTTTTATATACAGAAGCTTTGAGAATTTGATGGATGAATACATCAGCAAGAGAAGCGGATATTCGTGCATAAACGAGATTAATTGGACAAATTATTTAATAATTAAAGTTTAAAAATACTTATATATAGTAGTGACTAGTGAGGTAATTTATTACTATTTTTTATTATCTAAGAGTAAATAGCATCATTGGTCCCTAAAACTTGACATAGATTCGATTTTGGTCCCGCACATTTTAATAGTTTGAAAGTTAAACCATTTTTGTCCCTATAATTTCAAATGTTCTATTTTAACCTCTATTGTTTGACAAACCAAACCATTTGAATCTTTCAATAATTTTTTTAGTATAATATGTTCTATAGTTATTAATAGATAAATTTTAATTTAATAGTTGGTGTATTAATATTAGTGAAATTTAATGAGTTGGATTATGAGGAGAATACTAATAGAAAGATCAAAATTTTTTAGATTTTCAAATTGTAGGGATAAAAATAGAACTTTTTAAACTATGAAAGGGCCAAAATGAATTCTAAATCAAACTTTAAGAACTAATTTTGTCATTTACTCATTTATCAATCCTATTTTCCATGAAATTAATTAAAGCTGAAATCTCAAATAGGTCCCTCAACTTTGTCATAAATCTCAAATAAGGGACTGAACTTTGAAAAAACTCAAAAAAGGATCCCAACTTTTCAGAAAGGCTCAAATAAGTCCATTCCGTCAAACTGATTTCCACTTTTCCCTTCAAATTTCGATCATAATAGATGTAAAGTACTATTGACATTTGAGAGAGAGATAATTAAGTTTAACCCTACTGTTAATAAGGGATTTTAACGTAATTAATGTGTTTTTTTATTTTTAATCCTAAATTAAAAGTTATTTTGTATTTTGTATTTTAAGTATAGTTAATTTCCTAAAATCAGAATTATAAAAGCCATGTGTCAATTTTTTATTTGTTCACATGCTTTTTTCTACGGTATAACTCACGACATGTTTGTATTAACAGAATGGACCTATTTGAGCCTTCTCAAAAAGTTGGGGCTCTTATTTGGTATTTTTTGAAGCTCAGATCCTTATTTGAGATTTATGACAAAGTTCAAGGACCTATTTGAAATTTCAGCCATTAATTAATCATATTGACTTATTAATAGAGCAAATCAATCAACAGATTGTGAAAAGGATTCCAATATGAGTTTTTGAAAGGTGGAAAAAAGCTGTGCTGGGTAAGCACAAAAGGAACCAAAATGGAATATGCTTGGGTTTTTATTTCCTCAATTTCTTCATCACACATCACATGTCTTATTCTCTCACTTGTTTGGATAAGATCTTCCATTAACCAATGTAATTTTCTTTTTCCTTTTTTAAACAATTAAAGCATATTCCTTTTGGAAAAGATGGAATGTAATTAACAACTATTGTTGAGTTTCAACTTGTCAAAATTAATTTCCATTATTTCAAAGTCTGCTTAGATTAGGTTATATTTACTTATCTTTTAATTAAGGATTTTTTTTGTCCCAATTCATAGAGAAATTATTACATAGACCGGTTCTACCATGTCATTTATGGTCATGACCAATAAGAATGTGACAATTCAGATTTCTTGCTACAATTACTAAAACCCTACCAAGTTAAGGTCCTAAATTTAGAGACTTATCATGTAAATCTCATCTGGTGAAATTTGGGGATAAATTTGATGCTAAATTTGTGTCAAAATTATAGGATTAATTTTGAGTTGTCACAATTTTATTGGTCGGAACCATAGATGACGTGGTGGAACTTATTCATCTA
The DNA here is from genome assembly GCA_001974805.1 of Corchorus capsularis. Taxonomy (NCBI): domain Eukaryota; kingdom Viridiplantae; phylum Streptophyta; class Magnoliopsida; order Malvales; family Malvaceae; genus Corchorus; species Corchorus capsularis. Next base: position 59,869 of record AWWV01010216.1, read on the forward strand.
ATAATTTTTTCATAAAACATGACTCTTTATTGTTCTTTAAAATTTAAATTTTGAATTGAACACTAATCCCTAAAGTTTGATCTATTATGGTCCATTTTGAAAGCTTATCTTCAATCTTAAAGCTTGAATACAACAACCCTATAGTATATTAATTTTATGATAGAGATTAGATAACATATTAAATGATGATTCTTTTTTAGGAAATACAATAATCTATAGTCTTTTTAAAATCACAAAGATATTTTTATATACTCAAATAATCCAAATTGGGAAGAAGGTACAAAACAAGATGTATTCTTTCATGCACTTGTTATGGTGCATATTAGGGGTGCACTTGCTTAATTTTGGCCCTTGTTGTCTTGACGAAAATGACCTTGGGTATAATAGCAATACACCTATGTAGTTGTTGAGTGAATTTATTTGGCTAGAGGGATTTATGAGGTCTATAAAAAACTCAAAAACTAAAAAGCACTTGAAAATTTACAAGTTCAACAAATTGTTTAACAACTCAATAGAAAGTATGTATATCTTTTTTAAGCTCTACCCTTATTGATCTTATCTCAATGGCATTTGAGCATTCAATGCAAGTTCTTCTTGGTGTGTATATATGGTTTCTCAGTTGTTTAAAGAATATAAGTTAGATTTTTCTTATACTTGTATATTAAAAACTGAAAAATCTATCTCAATTCATATTAAACAAGTTCAGAGCAAATAATTATCTGAGTATCTAATAAAACACTAAATTCATCAAAAAAAAATATATAACACCAAAAATTTTTCATATATAAATTCTCTTACGAACTCAATCTAGCTAGTACAAAAACGGAGATATATTAAGACCTATGATCAAAATTTAGAATCTTAATAATAAAAATGAATATTAATTTATTGATTTTTTTCTTCAGGAAAAAAAATCATATCTTAAAAACGCGGCTCATTTTTCAAGTCAACTGAGCGTACATATTTGAGTATATTCGATATTAGAAATTGACAGTTATCATTTTTGTATGGCACATATATAAGAACAACAATATCTATTTTTTTATACTATCTCCAACAAACTTGGATATCGAATCATTAGAATAAGAATTAGAATGTGTGCATGTGGATTTCATCTTTTCTTATTATCTAGAAAATTAAACCAAATAATATAAACAACTTAAAAATTTACAAAAATATAACAAAAGTTATTTAGGTACTTGTAATTTTTGTAATGAATAATGAAAAACAAAAATAAATGGTTGAAGAAAACTTTAATGATTCAATAAAGAAAACTCAATAATGAAAGGAAATTTTTTTAAAAAAATAAGGGTGACAAATTAACAAAGATAGAAACTAATAAGCCTAATGTTAACTAAAAGGTCGAGAAAGGTATGTATATATAGAAAATTACAGAAATAATTAGAAGGATTAGAAGGGAGGTTCAAATTTGGAAATTTATTTGGTGAAGAAGATAAGAGGGTGCAAAGAGGAGAAACATGAACAACATGAAATGCTTCATTAATTATAAAAAGGGAAGATTCTAAGCATAAGCCAAGAATATCCAAGCCATAGATCCGAATCTCCCCTTATAAAAGAGAAAGGAAAATAAATAGGTGGCACTAAAATTCCTATTTTACCCTTATATACAAGATAAAATTCCATATTTGTCCTTTTGTTTGACTTTTCCAAATTTCCTTGCTATTTTGACAAGGTGGCGTGGCGGTCCTTTATATTTTTTAAAAATTATCAGTAAGTTATTTCCTTATATTATGGCATTTTTTATTTTAAATAATAGTAATAATAAAGTTTTATAGGTGAAAGTTGAAAGAGATATGGATATTCCAAATGCTTTGGAATTATACCAAGCTTTATAAATGTTCAAAAGGGTCCCCACTCGGCTTGGCTTCCTAGCTCTGATTTTTGAAGCTTGGCTTCGCCGAATATATTTTTTAAGCCTTTCATTTTTTTTTCTTTTTTCTTTCTGGTGCTTTTTTATTTTTTTCCTTATTTTTAATACTAATTTCATGGCTTTTTCTCGTACGTACGTGTAATCGTTTAGGTAACAATCCTTTCTTTTTTTATGATAAAATAGTTTTTCAATAAGGTGGGGAGTCTTTGTCAAAATTTTATGTTGTTATCCCGGATTCGAATCCTGGGAGGGGCGGAGTGAGATTATAAGAAAGGAGATGACTACCTCCTATTGTGTAGTTCATTTCAATATCATGTTCATGAGTAACAAAAAAATTAATTACTCCTATATTTTCCGATAATTTTTCTTTTCTTTTTTGTCTGATTAAAAGTTTAGCTTAGTTATTTAAAATGAATATTTGTCGTAAACATGGTGCTATTTTATTCCGTGATAATTCTTATGAAGATGAGTTCATAAGGCTATGTTATGTTGATTGTATTATCAACAAATTTTGAAAGAGTTATTGAGAATATTATTATAGCTATTTTAGAATTAGAGAATTTACATTATATAATGTTGAGGATATTATTATAGCTATTTTAGAATTAGAGAATTTACATTATATAATGTAAAGGAACAACTTAAACGATTCTCTTTAAATATTGTTGATATCGGATCAAAACCCTAAAGGAAAGATATAAATTTTATTTATTACTCAACTTTATAAGCTCTCAGTTTTAAACCATTGCACAAGGAAGACAATTAGACAAGATAAAGAGAGTTTGAGTAAAAGGGTGATATTCTTTTATTGCACTTAAGATGCTTAAGGTGGTGAACCTAGTAAACACTAAGGTTTTAGATAGAGGAGCTAAGAGTATGATTTTGGGTGTTTGTTTGTCTACGTAACTGGTAACTGGTCTGATGCTAATTTAAAGTAAGATTTTGAATTAAAATTTTGTGAAAAAAATGTGTTAATAAGATTTAGAATTCAAATTTTGTGAACTAAAAAAATGTGTTAGAAGAATTTCTCTAAGGAGTCGAGAGATTTAGGCTTCTTTAATTTGTTTGCATGGTCAATTGGACAAAAACATCATAAAAGTAGCTTAAACTCACTGCAACATTTTCCTCTCGTGAATGTGAGACAATCAACCGTCATCGAGATTTTTCATGTAAATTTACATGGTGCGATCTCAAGTCAAAATACAACTTAAAAATAACACATTGTTCAAACAAAGGAAGCCTAGTGTGATTATTGGACAAGGGTTTGTAAAAAATAATAAATAATAAAAGTTTTTTTGCCAGCAACATAAAAACAATATTGCTGCAAATATAAATAACAAGAAAAAGAATCCGAATGGTCAAACATTAGTCAGTTGACCAAACACATCAAATTTCACTATTTTAAGCATAAATATCTTCACTAATCAAAAATTCAAAATCATGACTCAACCAAATCAAGTTTTCTTCGACCCAAACAAAAACTCCATTTGGCCCCGCTCTCCAGCCGCTACAAGAACCCGCCCACAGTTGTTTAAAAAAAAAATTGAATTATCGCCACGTGTCTAATCTCAACGCCCCTAAAGTATAAAAAGAAATAATATTTAAATAAAAATAAAAACAAATAAAGAAATAACACCTCTCTCTTTCGAAAGGAATAAAACCAAAGATATACTCTTTGAGTCTCTTTTCTTGTTAAAAAAATTTATTAAACAAAAAAAAAAAAAACTAACGGATATTCTCACTCCTAACCTCCGAATATTCTTCCCTTTCCGTTATATTCCCTTCCTTCACCTTCCCTCTTCCTCCTTCAGCATTCTCCCTTTCTCTCTATTTTTCCCTCACTTTCCTTCTCATTTTCTCTCCAACCAAACACACTCTCAAGATTTAGAAAATAATAATTAAAGAAAACAGTTTTCTTTTTCTGTTTTTTTGCAATGAAATTTGGGAAGAGTCTTAGTAACCAGATCGAGGAGACGTTGCCGGAATGGCGCGATAAGTTCCTTTCTTACAAGGAGCTCAAGAAGAAATTGAAGCTTATTGAGCCTAAGTCCGGTGAGCGCCCGAATAAGCGGCTTAGATTGGATGAAAATTCTCGTGATGCTGTTGATTCCGGTGATAAGGTCGCCGTTGGCGACGGCGACGGCATGTCGAGAGAGGAGAGCGATTTCATTAATCTTTTGGAAGATGAACTCGAGAAATTTAACTCCTTTTTTGTTGAGAAAGAGGAAGAATATATCATTAGGTTGAAGGTAATTGATTCCTACTCTGGTTTGATTTGGATCCCTGTTCGGTTGCGTAGAATTCTTTTGTTTTTTCTTTCTTAGATTCGTTTCTTTCTCCCATTTTTCCCGGTAAACAAACAGGAGTCATAAAATTAATACTACAAAAAGTCCAAACGGTGTCGTTTTTGCTCCTTCCTCTTTACCGTTTAACGGTTTTTCAAACAGTTTGGCAACTTGTTAGAAAATTCCTGCAGCTACTTGGCCCATAGATATCAAAGGTTGTATTGTACTTGTACCTTGAAGCATGTTAGATTAAAGAGTACTAAAAAGTTTACATGAAACTTTAAAAAAGAAAAAAGTGAGCTTAGATTAATGAATAGAAGACTTTAGAATTATTACTTATTAGTATTAGAAAGATTTGCCTATATGGGTTTTTGGTTTTTTGTAAACTATATGCTCATTTGGTGAGCTTTTTTTGGTCTGGAATGCAGGAATTACAAGACAGTGTGGCAAAGGCGAAGAATTCTAATGAAGAGATGATAAAGATTAGGAAGGAGATAGTGGATTTCCATGGCGAGATGGTTTTGTTAGAAAATTATAGTGCCCTTAACTATACAGGTATTTCAGCTTTTCTAATTCCCATTTCTTCTGCTTGTTTAATCAAAGTTATTGCCATTTGGTTTGTTTCAATGCATATTTTAGTGAAAGTGATGTTATGAATAGTCAACCGGCCGTATGAATTGTTTAGGGAAATGATTATTTGAAGCAACTGGCAATTCCTGTAGAACAGCCTGTTAGATTAGATCCATTTCTCTAGAGGTCCAAATTACTTTTTATTCCTTTGTATGTGTTGCGTGCTTCCTTTTCATATCAAATATTCTGCCAGACAACTTATCTCCACGTCCATCCTTTTAATTAAATATTGAGTATTTAATCTTTCTTTAAATGGCCCCATATGAATGTGTCTGGTGCCCATTAATTACTTCAGCATATGCAACCATTATATGGATTATTATTACAACTTTTGGTGCATGCATCATAATTAATAGATGAAATTTGGAAAATACTAGAGCCTGTCTTATTTACAGTTCAATCAAACTATTAGCATTAGTAGGTGGGATGAATGAATTGTTTCTTTCTTCTTCCCTAATGATAATGATTTTTTTTCCTATATGGACCTCTTATCCTGCATAGTGCAGAGCAGAGCTGCATATATTCTCCTTGGAAACTAGTTCACTATATATATGGAGCTTTTTCCTCCTTACTTTAGTTGGTCCAATGATTTACATTGCTTATTAGGAATATCATTTACTTTTTTATTCTATCTTTTCCATGAATGGAAAAATTTTTCTAACTTATTCCATTCCTCCTTGGACTTTTGCATTAACATTACTTTACAAGACTGCTTATTAAATCAAGTATATGAATAAAATCATTAATATGATATGCTCTTGACAGGATTGGTGAAAATACTGAAGAAGTATGACAAAAGGACCGGTGCTCTAATCCGCTTGCCTTTCATTCAAAGGGTATTGCAACAGCCCTTCTTCACAACAGACTTGCTTTACAAGCTTGTCAAGGAGTGTGAGGCAATGCTGGACCATCTCTTCCCCAAGAACGAAAACCCTACTTCAACTGAAGATAAGCCTGCGGGTGACAACAGCAGGGGTGGCGAGGATGCTGGGTGCGATCCTTCAACATCCTCTGCCTCTGCCAACGAAGATCTTTTCAAAATTCCAAAAGAGCTCGCAGAGATCGAGTACATGGAGAGCCTATATATGAAAAGTACTATAACCGCATTGCGTGTTTTGAAGGAAATTCGAAAAGGAAGCTCAACTGTAAGCGTTTTTTCATTGCCTCCCTTGCAAATAAGCGGATTGGATGAGACATGGAAGAAGGTTCCCATTCTCGAACAAGAAGCCAAATAGATTGAACTTTTTTTTATAGGGAAAAATGAATTAGTCTTTGCCCCTGTTATTTTGTTACCTTTACATTTCATATGTTATATAATATAATGCAAGTCTTAGATACTAACACATTGTAAATGCTATATTGAAGCTACGAAAAATTAGTATAAGCATAAATTTTTGTTTGTTGCCATCTATTATAATTTATAACCTTTCTTTACTCTGTTTTTACATGGTTACTTCGCAGTTGAATGAATGATTGATTCTAGTCACAAGAAAAGAAAATTTTTATCATCGCTTTAGATTTTTGAAGAAAGAGGATTCAAGCTCTCTCTCTCTCTCTCTTTTTTGGGTTCAAAGAGGATTCAAGCTCTTACTTTTTTAGTAAAGGACTATATATGCATCAATCGCTGAATGTTCGGGTAGCTACTCTTAAACCCTAAGTAAACCCTTCAATGCTCATTCATTCTACTTTAGTTTTAAGATTGTGATGAAGAAGGTTTCTTACAAGGGATACAAAAGAACATTGTAAGGAAAGGAAAAGGGGGAGAGAGAGAGAGAGATTGAGAGAGCCCAATGTGACACTTTTTCTAGTACTAATCTTTTTAAAAAAAAAAAAATTATTAGGCTTTTTCTTTATGTTCCAAGGAATCATTGCTCATCAGCTCGAAAGGAAACAACAAGAAACGATACGATTCATGACGAAGTTTCCTAACAAATATCTTACGAAAAGAAAGTAATGCATATGTTGTCAACGAATATCTTGTTTAGACATTACTCCAAAATGCTTCTGCAGTACTTTTTAATCAAGTTGCCATAAGAAAATTTTCCCTCATTTAACTAGTAATTATCAATGACACTAATATTTGTTGTGTCCCCAACACTCTACTTAATATATATATATATATATATATATATTTTTTTTTTTTTTTGCTATCCAAGAACACTATAGTTAAATGGACTACACAATAGGAGGTAATCATCTCCTTTCCCATAATCACACCCTACGCATCCAAGGTTTTGAACCCCGGGCTTCCCAAGAAGTTCATAAATCACAATAACTTTTGTTTTGTTTTGTTTCTAAATTCTGATATTAATAAATGAAGAACATGAAGCAGAAAAAAAAAGGTGCTAATGGCATAATACCTAGTAGAAATAGAAGGAAGTCATTTTCAAGTTCTGGATGGTAAGCTTTCCTTTTCAGGTTTAGGTATAATAGAAAGTTTATTATCTAAGTAGCAAAACGAACCTATAGATGTGGAAATCATTTAAATGTTGTGTTGGTTTGAAAAATAAAAAAGAAGACATTCCGTTGCCGGGACTTCAACCCGGATCTCTCGGGTGAGAGCCGAGTATCCTAACCAACTAGACTACAACGGATTTGTTAAGCCTCGACTACATAAATTATAAATCCAAAAGAAGTTATGGTTGGGCTAGGGATTTCAAGCCCATTAAGCTAGCCCGGCATGACACATAAGCACTAAACAGCATTTGTGGGCCACTTATTTGCAGACTATAATAGAACCACATCACCAAGAGCAAGAAGACACCAGAAACAGCACTAGCTGATATCAGGTTCCATAAATCCGTCACCTAGACCTAGACCACACAATTTTCTCATTAAGAAAAGAAAAAGGTAAATGTGATTTATTCAAAATTATATATACCAGTAATGAAATTGGCGCATATCCCATTTTGTTGGGTCGAGTGAAAAGAGTTCGATTTCAAAGTAATGTTTCGATTTGAAATCTTCGAAATTGAGAAATTAGATGATACGACAATTTTCCTTATTTACGGTTGGATGAGCCTCGATTTTGCATTAGTCAAGTCTAATATGGTTGTTGATATATACTTAATTCAAATGGGTATTGGACAAAAAAAATACTCATAATGAATGCAAAATGAAGATGTTAATCCTATCTGATTCAACACCAAACTTAACAAAGAAACTTAATAAATTGGAAAAGAACACATTTTCATTTCAATTAACAATTGCTGCTATGCATATTGACATGTTGGTCCATCCATTATCTTTATTGTACATGACTAAGAAAAAAAGTACTACCACTATTTGGAAGACAAATCACTTGCTTAACACCTGCCACACACAAAAAATTAAATAAATGAATATATATTTACTTTAGTTATAAAATATATGAAATTCTTTTCTCAGCACCACATTCCCAATATGACCAAAATATGTGGTTGATTGTTACTCTTACATGATTTTTCTCAACATAAGTTCCGTCCCATATGCCTCAATTGTAGCTTCTATGTTTCATACTTTCTATGTATCTCTGAAACATCAATTCACTTAAACCTTCTGTTTGGCTATGTTTAGAAAGAATTGTTAAGTATAAACTTTTCTTTCAACTTGTTTTTCAATAACATAAAGTAAGAATCAAGCCTTGCCCAAATGCCAAAACCCCAAGCGGTCCAAGCCTAAAAAAGTAAACTTAAATCTCAATCTCTGATCAATATGAATGCGAAGAAAAAAGAATGGGAAACGAAAGAAACATATACTCATAACATGAAAAAGAAGAAAAACGCGTCAAGGAATAAAGGTAAAAAGAATGAAATATGATCAGAAAGATAAGAATGGCGTCTTACGTTATCAATTGCCATTTCTTAAAGCATAATTAGAGATTTATAAGCATAAATATAATATGCACAGTGATTATTCCATTTTGCTTTCTCCCCCTGTCCTAATTATAGTCAGACAAATCTTAATAAAGAGAAAGCACTATTGCAAATTTATTGGTCCTACGCGTTCCACTAAAAAGAAGCTCAAAAATTCAATGAAAAGACAGGCAAATTAATTAGGCCAATGATAAAGCAAGAACTTTAACCAAATCCTCATATAAATGCTAGCTGCTTGGTGGTGCCCTAGTATACTTAGTGAAATATTTGTGCCAATTGTGAAAATGGGTGCTGTTTTTTTGATAGTTTTCATAGTAATTTACTTAATGATTATGATGTTTTTGTTAGTTCAAGGACAAGGAGGAGGTTTGCAGAATGGATTTTATTCATCTTCATGTCCAAAAGCTGAGGCTATAGTAAGGTCTACTGTTGAATCCCACTTCAGTAAAGATCCTACTATTGCTCCTGGATTGCTTAGGCTTCATTTCCATGATTGCTTTGTTCAGGTTTAATTAATTCCTTAATTTGTTTCTTCTTCCTTATTAATCTTTGATTTCCCTGCATGTTTCTTCTTAATTACATATATAGGAATTCTGAAATGAACGTGCAGGGTTGTGACGGTTCAGTGTTGATTTCTGGCGCTTCTGCTGAGAGAAGTGCGTTGCCAAACCTTGGACTTAAAGGATTTGAAGTAATTGATGATGCAAAAGCTCAGCTTGAAGCTTTATGCCCCGGTGTTGTCTCGTGTGCTGATATACTAGCTCTGGCAGCTCGTGATGCTGTTGACTTGGTAATCTAATCATGATTTCATTATCTTCTTAACTATGACTTACTTACACGTGCACACACGTGTAATTTGAATACGTGTCAAAAAATTAGAGGCTACTCGCATAAAACGCACATGAAGTATATATCAATTAGATGCTATTGACTTGGTAATAATCTAATCATGATTCATGATTTCATAATCTCCTTTCAACTTAGTCACACGTGCACACACACAATTTGGATACGTGTCCAAAAAAAAATTTAGAGGCTACTCACCTGAAACGCACTTGAAGTATTAATTAGATGTTGTTGATTAGTAATAATCTAATCATGATTCATGATTTCATAATCTCCTTGTAAGTTGCAACTTAGTCACACGTGCATATATATGAACGCGTAATTTGAATACGTATCAAAAAATTAGAGGCTACTCACATGAAACGCACCTAAAGTATATACTAAGGGGTTTCATTTAATTAAACTTGTTTCCTTATATCAGAGTGATGGACCAAGTTGGACAGTGCCAACCGGAAGAAGAGATGGCAGGGTATCTTTAGCATCTCAAACCTCAAGTTTACCTTCTCCACTCGATTCCATCGCTGCCCAAAGGCAAAAATTTGCTGCTAAAGGCCTCGACGACCATGATCTTGTTACTTTAGTTGGTATATAACTATATATATATATACTAATTATAATACTCTGTCTTCGTCTAATTTTCAATTTGAAGTATTAAACCTTAATTCTAACATGTTTCTATATTATGGCAGGGGCACATACCATTGGTCAAACGGATTGCTTGTTCTTCAGATACCGACTATACAACTTCACCACGACAGGAACTGCAGACCCGACCATAACCCAATCTTTCTTAACACAACTTCAAGCTCTTTGTCCGAAAAATGGCGATGGGTCGAAAAGGGTTGCTTTAGATGTTGACAGTGAGACGAAATTCGATGTGAATTTCTTCAAAAACGTGAGAGATGGGAAAGGGGTGTTGGAATCAGACCAGAGGCTTTGGGGAGATGCTAATACACGTAGGATCGTGGAGAATTATGCTGGGAACATAAGAGGATTGTTGGGGTTGAGGTTTGATTTTGAGTTTCGTAAAGCAATGGTTAAGATGAGTAGCATTGAGGTCAAAACTGGTTCAGGAGAGATTAGGAAGATTTGTTCCAAGATTAATTGAGCAACTGCTGCTTGAATATATAAATGTTTGGCAGTAAACAGAAATGACCATATTGGATCATGGATCATGATCATTATATTGTGAAGAATACATTTATATATAGATGAAATGAAATGAAATAATGGGAAGAAAGTTGTAAAAATTTGGAGCTATGCATTGTGAAATTAAATGTAGAATCAGTAAAAAAAAAATATATCTTTCGTCGCCTGAGAGATTCGAACTCTCGCGGGAAAATCCCATGTACTTAGCAGGCACACGCCTTAACCACTCGGCCAAAGCGACGTTGTTGAGGACAATGGAATAATTTTACTTTATATAACGTAATAAGCTTCATAGTCTTTTACAAAAGTTGATATAAGTTTTCAGCAATAATATTCAATAGAAAATTACCTCAGTAACTTTGGATCAACACAAATTATTAATCAATAAAAAACTAATATTAAGGATGAGAAATTTTAAAGTGGGACTGAAAGATGGATCTAGAAAATTTTTCTAGGGTGAATACAAAATATTTTACATAGATTTGTAAAATAAATTATTAAAAGTATTATAATTATAATATGAAAAACTTGCAAAAAGTATTATTAAAAATAAATTACAACTACTAAAAAAATTGGGAATGAATTCGTAGGAGACGAAGAACAAGGAGATTAATTTAAACTTATACACAACTAAGGAACAATAATTTAGGGTTTTTAATTTAATGATATACAAGTGGATCGGTCCGCATTGGTGCGTCAGGCGTTTAGAAATCTGATTCTTTGAACAATTTTCTATTCGAATTAAATTACTTGATATGTAGAAAATTTCAAAAGTACTATAATTTTAAATGTGTTGTATCTTTAAAAGGCTATATTATTAACATTGAGCAATATGCCCTAAAGTTAGCAATAAATAGTAATTATTAGTTTGTACATGGACAGGTGCAATAGTTTCAATTTTGTTTCCTCCTCTAAAGTGTGTAGCACTTAAACAAAAACTAAGGGACCGTTTGGTATTGCTTTCGTTTTTTTGTTTTTTGTTTTTTGTTTTTGTTTCGCTTTTGTTTTGTTTTTGTTATGTTTTTTAATTTTTGAAAACAAAAACATGTTTTGATACACAACTTGATATACATTTTAAAAATTAGAAAACAAAAAACACGTTTGGTTGGTAGAAATTTGTTGAAATATTAGGTGTAAGAATAAAACTAGAAATAAATTATATTAAGTTTGATGAGAATTAAGAAAATCTTGGAAATCAATAACATTATTGATATTTACCAATCAATGAGAGAAAATGAAATCATGTCAGAAGACTGGAGTTATAATTTTCCACAAGAGTTCAAAAGACTAGGTGAATATCATATGGTATATATTAATTCGTATATTTGAATTTGGGTTAAATATACATTAAAGTGCCCAACCTTCAACACTTTCAGGGAACCCAGATTTTCTACCAAGTCTGGAAAATCCTTGAATGCATCACAACTACAATCTTCAAATGCAATGGAAGTTATTTGGTTAATCAAAAAGACAAAAAGAAAAAATCAACGAAATTTGACATATTATTGTCTTTGCCTTTAGCTTGCCAAACTTATAACAAGTTTAAACATGGATTATAACAGCACACCCAAATAGGACAAGGGATTCGCTCTATCTGATCTAAACAAGTAGGAATACCAAGCAATAATGGGAGCCCAATCATGGCTGACCACGACTAACGGAGAAGAAGCCAAACAAAGAAAGAGAGAGAGAGAGGGCCAACCACGAATCCACGATTGAGAGAGAAGAGGTGAAGATAGAGGTAAGGGCTCTGTAAAATGAAATTTATGGGGAAAACCTAATTTACAGTGGAGGAAGAAGAGAGATGAGTTCTGGTTCTGGAAGGGAGATGAGAAAATGGGAAAAAAGAAAGTGATGTTATATTATATGTGGTTTCCAAGAATCGAAGGCTGGACTCATTAAAAGCTACTATGCACGCGCGTTTTATGTTTTGGAAACATTGTGAAAAAAAGTTGAAAGCATCAAAATCTTGCTTTCAATATTTTCCGAAACACGCGGCTTGTTTCCGAAACATTATGAAATAAAAACACCTTACCAAACATGATTTTGGGTGATTTGTTTCCAAAATGAAAAAACGGCAACAAAAAACAGGAAATGGCAACATTCCCAAACAGGCCCTAAGTTTACTCTCTTTTTCATATGGACATGAAAGGCCTGAAGAGAGGTTACAATTCTAGATAATTAAGGGGATAGGATTTATTACAACATTTATGTGAAAGGAAATAATAATTACAAAAAAGGGCTCAAGGCCAAGAACTGACTAGAAACTAACATAGGGTCTTCTTAGTAATTTGGCAAGTGAGAAAATACAGAAAAGGACAAAAAAGTTCAAATAGAGCCTCCTCATCAATCCTCAAAAGGAGCCTTTGGTAAATTTCCTAGGTCTTTCAAATACTATTTAGTATATATATACATGTGAGCGGTGGACTTTTTATCTTTTTGCTATTTATGTGGGTATTTATGGTAACTAAAGCAAATAACTAATATTTCATATGGGTCAATAGACACTTAACATGTTTCACCAAAAAAAAGACACTTAACATGGTTTAATCCAATTAGAATGGGCACTCACAATTATTTTGGGTGGACACCAATATGATTTTTTTTTTTTTTTTGTAAAAATGAAATTTAAACAACTTAATAGGTTTTTAAAAATTTGAGAGTGAGCATCCATCCACCACTGAATGGAAAAATATATAGGATTTCATGTGACGTAATTTCAGTGTTGTAAGACTCGGTCGGGTCACCTGTTAGCTCGGGATCCAGTGGCCTCTCTGGGCGGGAGAGGGGGTGTCACCCGGGGCATGTTAGTCCGGTCAAAACCCGAAAAATCCGACAATTAGCCCGGACCCGGACCGGTTGAATTGATTTTTTATTTGAGAAAATGTTGGAAAATATTTGTGTGCGATAGGTTTTGAACTCACTACCTCTATTTTGAATAAATATGTACCTTTGCCACTACACCAAACTCATTTTTATGTTATATATTTACTATATTTAATATTTATGTTATAGGAAACTAATATTTTAGCTTATTATGATCCGGCCGGTTGATCTAGGCAACCCGGTTAACCCGTGACCCTACACCCCCAACGGGTTTTGGGCTGAGCCAAGTTTTACAACATTGCGTAATTTTAGTGGTGGTTCTATGGTTGATGTAGTAGGATTGTCCTATCTAATAATTTTTCATTAAAAAGTAATATTGAGGCTTCTCTAAATCTTGTCATCCCTCACCGGCCCTCTCAAATCAAAAGAAAAGAAAAAAATGGTAATTAAAAGAAAAAGACTATTATCCAATTTTAATTTAGTACTCCATAACGTGTTGTAATATTGTACTGAATTGATGAAAATAATAAGTATAAGTGGGATAGTCTGCGCTAGCGCGTCAGGCGTCTTTTATTTTTTTCCCTAAACAATTATAGAACCATAAAATAATCTCGTCTTTCTATAAAAAAAAATAAAATAATCTCGTCTTTTATTTTTTTCCTAAACAATTATAGAATCATAAAATAATCTCTACAAAGACCTATGGTCTATACATAAAGCACACATAGATTTCGTAGTTTATTCTAAATTGGTATATACTTTAAATATTTGTTTTTTCAGCCTCATATTGTACGATTTAGCAAAGTACTTTTGTAACAGAGTTAAATAAAGTGATATATTTAAAACTACGAAAATAATGAAGGGTTACCAAAATGAAATGTCTTAAAAACCCACTTAACATATCAATAATTAAAGGGAACCTTAATGAAGATGTCTTAAAAACCCTTAACATATCAATAATTAAATGGAATCTCAAATTATTGTAATAACCCAACCAAGCAAAGCATCAGAGAATGCAGCACAAGGGTCATTTTAGGTAATAAAATAGATCGATATAGAACATAAGGATTAGTAATTAGTAAATGGAGAAAAGACCAAACGGGACGAAAATGTTGTCCCAGGTGAAAAGTTGAAAGGAACTTTCAGTAAGCACCGTCTTGAAAAACAATTAATAGGGTCTATAAAAAGCGCACTTAGTATGTTAATAATTTCAGAAAATACAATTTACTCTAATAACCCAACACACTCAATCATCAAAGAATACATCATAGAGGTCGTACTAACTGTAAACTAAATATTTGTGTGCAAACCGTAAACGGACCCAATGAAAATGAACTGGAAAAATGGGTTGAAGAAGGAAAAAGTCTTGAACAACATATAAAATTACTGAATCCTCATAAAGCCTAATCTTATCTTATATATATATTTAAAACAATGTACACTACAAGTATGGTAACTCTTTAAATGTTGAGGGCTCCAAATCTCGACAAGTGTTATATCCAGTTAATCGACATGTGTCTCTAAATAATTCTAATATTTATTATTATTGATTAAAAAAATTCTTTGATATATTTTAAGAAAGAGCAATAATTTCTTTGAAATTTTTTTAAGATTTTAATTGAAAAGTAAATTATTCTAACTATTGACTATACATCTTATATATATAAGCCTTTTACTATATTTAGAGAAATAACCATGTAAATTTATAAGACTTTCCTTTATCAAAACAAAACAAACCTTTGGTGATTTCTTAAATCACTCTAACTATTTCATAAAAAAAAATCACTCTAATTATTATTATTATTATTATGGTTATAATAATCACTACTTTAATATTTATGGCATGAATCAAGGAACACAATTTGTATAGGGTATACCGAAATATTAATCAATAGAATATGAAATAAAATTATTAATACTCCAAAATTGTAAGAATGTTTTTTTTGGTCAATGAGAAGAATGTTATTAACATAG
>AWWV01010218.1:0-48274 GCA_001974805.1 Corchorus capsularis
CCCACTTTTGGAGTCCAAAATTTACAGTGACAGTTTATTGTATAATAATCCTATGAGAAAAAATTTACTATAACCGTAAGTGGAGTTTAGCAGACTGCACGTGTAGGGTTTAAGGGTTGACATGTGTCCCCTTAGGGAATATGTATTAATATTGTATATTTAATTGATGATGAAATGAGATATGTGTCAACTTCTTTACCCGCTTATAGAGTCTAAAATTTACACTGACAGCGTGTTGTATGATAATCCTACAAGAAAAATTATATAATACACCGTAAGTGGATTTTAGCAGACTGCAGGTGCGGGGTTTAAGGGTTGACATATGTCCCATTAGGGAATATGTATTAATATAAAATATTTAATTAATTATGAAATGGGGGTATATGT
This sequence comes from Corchorus capsularis, assembly GCA_001974805.1. Taxonomy (NCBI): domain Eukaryota; kingdom Viridiplantae; phylum Streptophyta; class Magnoliopsida; order Malvales; family Malvaceae; genus Corchorus; species Corchorus capsularis. Next base: position 388 of record AWWV01010218.1, read on the forward strand.
CAACTTCTTAACCCGCTTATGGAGTTCAAAATTTACATTGACAGTGGATTGTATAATAATCTTATAAGAAAAATTATACTATACACCGTCAATCGAATTTAGCAGACTACACGTGCAGGGTTTAAGGGTTGACATGTGTCCCTCAATGAATATGTATTAATATTAAATATTTAATTGATTATGAAATGGGATATGTGTTAACTTCTTAACCCGCTTAGGAAATGTAAAATTTACACTGAAAAGTGTATTGTATAATAGTCCTATAAGAAAAATTATGTAATGTGATTTGATTTGATTTTTTAAAATCTAGGTTAATAAGAATTAATGAATTTCCGAATCAAAATCAATTATCATTAATGATATTTTCATATTAATTTGCTTTATATGCCAATATGCTACCATAAATCTTTCAATTCAATTAAGCTTTTAGTTTTAAATATTCGTTTTCACTAATATTCAATTCAATCAAAATCAATTCATTCATTTTTATTTTACTTTACATCAAGAATTTTTTTCTTCCTAATTTACCTAATAAGATAGAGAAATAATATATAGGTATTTAATTTAAAGGCTAAGTTATAAGTTTGAATAGAGTTAATTTGATGGAACAGTTAATTAAAGAAAAATTTTAAAACTTAGGTATTAGGGTAATGCCTCCACCAAATTATCTCAAGTTTAGGGATAATAATAACTCACTATTTTCTCCAATTTACGTGGCATATTTTTTTTACAAAGTCAAACCATGTGGTCTAATTAAAAATTAATTAACAATTCATGAAGAGTAATTAATTTATCAAATTATGAATAAATTAAAAGGATATATGAAACGGATGATAGGAGAAATTAGTCTAGCAAATAACAATATATTTTTCAAATATTAGTACTTCAAATTAATACTTATGGTCAATGTATTATCTTTATTAAGTTTTAAAAGTAAGGAGTGGTAATTAAAAAAGTTGCACAAATTTTTAAGGATGAGAGGTTACTAAATTTATATGAAGTTCTAAGAAATTGTGATGACATTTTTTTTAAATGAAAATTATATTCCATCTCTCTCTTATTAGATTTCTACTCTTGGTCAACCAACCTCAATGTTTGACTATTATTTATAAAAAAAATATAAAATTTAATTTTTAAAAAATAAGTGTTGAAAAGTTAACAAATCAAAGTATGGGTAAAATAAAGATTTAGTAATACTTTTTTCGTTTAATTATATTGCAATGTAACTAAACTTCATTACAAAATACTGTTCATTATTTATCAAGTTTGCTGTTAATTAAAACGCAAATATTATGTGACTAATGAATAATTCATAAATAAATTATAATTTTAAATATTTATTTTAAAATTTGAACTAATCCCGGTGCAACGCACGGGTTCTAACCTAGTAGTCAATAGATTAGCATATGTGGAATTTAAAAATGTGGGAACACCATTAATCATGCATTTAAAATGGTGGGAACACTATTAATTGAAGTTAGATTCTAAAATTACATAAAAAGACATTGTATTTTTAGAAAAAGGGTTAAGATTAGAAGGATTTTATTTTAAAATAATAAGCCATTTGCAAAAAGATCAAAATGGAACGATAAGGTTGTTTCAGGTTAAAAGTTAAAAGGGCTTGTGAGTAAATTCCATAGGGGACAAAAATAATACATAGTATATATAATTAAGTAGTAATTCAAATAATAATGTTTTAACAAGATGTTAATGTCGGATTCGAAAGCCAGATAGTATAAAATGCTGGAAATTTTATGTTTTGCTTGAAGACACGTAACAAATAATTTGGAGTACTCAGGCTGTTCTATTCTCCACGGCACACACAATCAAACGAAGACCACAAAAGAAAATACTACAAGGTAAACGAAACTACTTTTATGAATACCTATATTGTTTTTTTTTTTTTTTTGCCCAACCACGCAAATAATTGTCTCTCCTGTCTATTGGACCATTCATGGATTGGTTCGCTCTCCTCTGTATCGAAATCGACGTCGTTTCAAGCCGTATCTACTTGTTCTTATCGTTACATCTCATTATTATAACCATTATATTACAATCACAGTAAATTGTCCCAAAACTAGGTTATACCATGCAAGTCTCTTTTATTTTTAGTACCTCTTTTTATCACTTTTATCTTTGAATATTCTCTGGATTTATACTTATTCCAAGGAAAGAATCCTATCGAACAATTGAGATCCCTTTTTCTAATAGTTCTTTCTCAAATGTTGTCATTGTTGAAGTTCAGAAGTGATGATGTCTCGTTGTTCTTCGTGTTTTTTATTAGTTATTATAATTATATTATATATTATAATAATAAAGTGTATTTCTATTATTTCAAAGAGAAGATAACATAATACAGAAATATGATAATTGTAAAAAATAGCTTTATGGACTCCTTATATAGTGGAGGAATTTCCCTGTACATTAATCTGCTCAACTTGCAAGCAAACTAAAATCAAACGGTAAATGATGTTCATGGAACTTTTTAGGAGACCTTCTAGTTAATCACCTTGAACCTAATGGGCAATGGCTCTAAGTGATGTGGAGGTCCAATATTCCAATGCAGTTATCTAATATATTTTTTTTTATTGAAATTAAAGAAACTTCTATTATTAGCCCTTCAAATTTGGAAGAAGTAATATAATAATATAATAATAAATGATAAAATAATATAAAGGCGGTAGAGCAATGGCAGATTACTCTGAGACAATAGACATAACCTGAGAAGCAACCCATACTCTTGCCCATTACAATCACCATTTTTTAAGCAATCCCGTTTTTTTTATTACCTCCTCCTTTAATATCTTCGCCCTTATTATATATTTATCGACAAACAATTTGATCTATCGCTTTAGCTTCAAGAGTACTTGAACCGCCAATCCAAGTCTTCTTAATTTTTTTGCTTCTCTATTGAAAACTCTGCTGTTTTCATCACTAAACCCAAAATTAAAAGTATACAACACAGCAAGAAACCTCTGTTTCAATGGCGTCTCTGACCCCAATTTCTCAAACCCACTCCCTTTTTAAGAAACCAATTGTTGCTGCAACCCCTCCACCTTCCAATTTCACTTCCAATTTTATCCCCAAGGATTTCCCATTTTCTGGTTATCAGTCTTTTAAGCCTCCTAGGACCAGGATGGCCACTAGGAGCCGCGTTGTGTCGGCGACGACGGCGGAGAAGCCCAAGAAGAGGTACCCCGGAGAGGCTAAAGGGTTCGTGGAGGAGATGAGGTTCGTGGCTATGAAGTTGCATACAAGGGACCAAGCAAAGGAAGGGGAAAAGGAAGTGAAAGAGCCCGAAGAGCAATCCGTAAGGAAGTGGGAACCTAGCGTTGATGGGTACTTGAAGTTCCTTGTGGATAGCAAGTTGGTTTATGATACTCTTGAAGGGATTATTGATAAGGCTGCTTTTCCTAGCTGTAAGTTTCTCCTTTCTTGGGTTGTTTTTACCGTTTAGTCAATTTCCTGTATTTTTGGATGGTTTGCTTTTGGTGTTTTCTTTTCTTTTCTGGGTTAGATTAATGTTTCTGATTATTACATGTGTTGGGTTTGCATTTGGATTTTGTTTCACTACTGTTGTGGATGTTTTACCTACCTTTCATGAAAAGTTAACTTTGTTAAGGTTAAGTGTTGTTGCTTCTGTGATTTGAGGTGGGGTCAAGTTATCATATCATATAATGTCATGGATTTTCATTAATATGCTATGTATTAGTAGTATCCTGATCACTATTATGAACCAAAAAAAATAGGTAACTTGATGATAGTAGTTGTGTGTTGTTGGTTGGTGCAAAATATGTAACTTGGAGTAACTTTATCTTGCTTTGGTTGACTGAGAGTCTACAAGACTACAAGAATATAGATGGAAGCATCTTTGGTCTTTTCTTCTGTATGGGGAATGAGACCTTAGTATGTAGTGTGAATTTGAGTTTGAAGATTGATTATTAGTCCATAATACACTAATATTGCTGAGCAAGGCTTCATGAATATCACTGTAAATTGGAAGTATTTGGTGTCAACGGTTATGGTATTTTTTACAATGCTCAAAGGAACTGGGTGTCTAGACATCTGGATTTTAAAAACTTGGGTTGGTCTTGTTCTATTCTTTCTTCTTCCAGATTATAGGTTTAGTGATTTTCATTGTTTTCTCTTTTATTGAAAGTGCAGCATATTTACTTTAATGCATGGTGGGCATCTTGCTGTGGAATTTTTGGCATGTTTTGACAGTCAACCCCATGAAAGTTCATTGTATACTGCCTCTGATGTCTGTGTTTAGCTAAGACCTTTGACTTCCCTTGTGCTTTATATCATGATTGATACTGTGAAATATGTTCATGATTTATTTTACCCTATATACTGGAGAGTTTTCAGAACTAAAAATATCTAGAACAATTTTTATTGTTAACTGATGGTTTGATGGCATCAACTGGCTTGGAGAGTATTGATGGCAACGATGGGTGGTTAAATTCCATAGCAATACTTTGCTATCATGCTATGACAGGGAGAAGTAGTATTTTGAGTTGTGTAATGTACCGATTATTCTGTACCAAAGATGAGGAATTGTTACTAGATTTCTCTCTATAAACCTCTTCCTATAAACTAGGAATTGGTGGAGATTTGTTCATGAATTATCCCTCTCCCTTCCTATTAATCTCCATCTTTGATAACGTAGATTTGATGGTTCTTACCATCTAACTTAGGTGATTGAATTATAGCTGTTTAACTCTTGAAATGAATGTGTTTAAAAGCATCACTGGTGCTTACATTGGGTTAAATTTGAAGCTTAGATGGTTTACCATGCATCGCTTAGTTCATAGCTTTCTGATGTCATTTATGTGCTTGCAAGGTGGCATTTTATTTGTTATGATACTGCTAGAAAACCAAATTGATATGCCTGGGTCTGCTGCAGATGCTGAATTCAAAAGCACTGGATTGGAAAGGTCTGCTAGTTTGGCAAAGGATTTACAGTGGTTCAAAGAGCAGGGCTATGCAATTCCAGAACCATCCTCTCCTGGTGTTACCTATTCTGAGTATCTTAAAGAATTATCTGAGAAGGATCCTCAAGCATTCATATGCCACTTCTACAATATATATTTTGCCCACTCAGCTGGTGGTCGCATGATTGGGAAGAAGGTAAGCAAATTATTAGCTTCAGATGTGTGTCGAGAACTATATCACTCCGTCCAGCTGTCCTGATCCGCACTGAGTAGAATTGTAGAAACTATCACATTGTGTTTTGCTGTCTCTCTCTCGGTGTTAAGTGTTCAGCTCATATATTTGACCAGTTTCTACCTAGTGGGTATCATAGGCATGCTTATCTTATAAAATGTTAAATGCAGAGACTTTGCACAATTCATATGTTCCTTCCTCCCCCTGTAAATATCTGTGGGTAAATATTTTGATCTATGAGTATCCTTAACTCTCTTTTTCTGTCTCTTTTCAGGTAGCTGAGCAGATACTTAATAGCAAGGAGTTGGAGTTTTATAAATGGGATGGTGACCTTTCTCAGCTGTTACAAAATGTACGAGATAAGCTGAACAAAGTAGCTGAGGTAATTTTCTTCTGAATTTTTGCTGAAAAATTATTTGAACTTTTTTATTTCGGTACTTGAGGCTGCCATTGACTGAACCCAGATAACTGGAATTAACAATCTACTAGCATTTAATAATAGATCATATGGTTGTTGGCAAAAACTTATTTAAACTGCATTTCTTATTCTGTCCCGTTAAGACAACAGATTTGTAAGTTAATATACATGTTATGGCTAACACAAATGTATTTATATTTGGTAATTCAGAGCTGGAGCAGAGAAGAGAAGGATCATTGTTTGGAAGAAACTGAGAAATCATTCAAGCATTCAGGGGAGATCCTACGACTAATATTGTCGTAGTGTGCATAACATGCTTTGTTGTTGTGATCTTGTGTAACTAATGGCGCAAGCCACAAATGACTGCAACTCGCCAACTTGTATTTGAACCTTTCGTTTCGTTTTTCTTTTTTTTCCCTTTTACATAGTTATTCTCTCGAAATATAAATACTCATTGTCCATACCACAATTTTAATAAATTCAGAAGCATGAAATTTGTGTAAATTTTCTTCTGATGCAAGGCTTGATATTCATGACCTGATTGTGTTGTGTTCATCATAATTTTAGATAATTTAGCGAGGCGCTGTAATGTTTCTTTTAAGTGTACATGTTGAAGTTAAGCATTTAAGTAGTCTTGTTGGGAGTGTCCATACCAGAAGCAATTCAAGTAAGTTGTCTTGTTGGGAACCCCATGGAAGTATTCTGGCTATGTTTTCAAGGGGACATAGTGAGTACAATAATTAGGTGACAAGTCTGTGTTGGTCTCTCAAACTTTTTTGTTAAATCAATGTATTTCTCGATGTTAGAGTTTGGTAGGAGTATTTCGATGTTAGAGTAAAGTTTTTGGTAGGAGTATTTTAATTTATAGCTCTCAAAAGTATGAAGCTATTTTACAAATTTCGATATGGTCAACTTAAAAGACAACAGGAACTATATTATCAATGCTCAACTCCATCTCCATGTGTAAATATATAAAAATCCATACGAGTAATTTGAATAATTAATAAAATAGTGACATTTTAGCAACAGCAGCGCCTGTAGCTCAGTGGATAGAGCGTCTGTTTCCTAAGCAGAAAGTCGTAGGTTCGACCCCTACCTGGCGCGCTCTATATTAAGTTTCATTTATTTTTTTTATTTAAATCATTTTTCCTTTAAACTCCTACTCTAGGATTGCTCTCTCCAACCTTGAACAGACAGCATTATGGAAGTGACAAAGTAATAGCAAACAATTTTGTTTTCCAATTTGGTTAAGAAAAGTTCCAGGCAAGAAAGCAAGTACTAGAAAATGTTCCATCCAATTTGGTGACAGGTTGAACCATTTCCAGAAAAGAACCTTATGGCTAAAGCAAACGTATTGTTTTATCTAAGAAACAAAACAAAAATTACAAAACATTATCTATTCTACACATCCTTGAAGACGAAAACACCGATGGAAAATTGGGTTTTACATCATTCATCAAATGTGCTCATAAATCCACCGATAAAGCCGGCGCCATTACAATTGCCACATAAAATCTCCCTTTTTCCCCTGCAAGAAAACATCATAGATCAATAATATCAAACACTGATTGCTAGCAATTCTACATGTTTAATCTAACAAAGGAATCATGGAACATAATGCTATTGATGCGTTGAAATGACCACAGCCAAGAATTGTGATGCTATGTTAGCATAATATATGATGAAAGGAAAGTCAGAGCATGACCAGGCAATGCCTGTGTCCTTGAATATAGTGTTCCTAATTCATCAGACCTAGGATTCCTAGATGAGAAAAGAAGGAATGTGAAGAACTTATGCCTTGCACTGGCTTTGCAGTTAATCAAGATTGTGTTCATTTCTACAATTAGCAATAATGGATTGCATTGTAGATTAAGTCCCAGTGTAAGTATCAATTATTGCTTTGTTTTTCCAATAGAAAAAGTAGTCAAATCTGTAAGACAGAATCTAGTCTGTTCAAAACATAAAACTGACTGAAGATTCGTATGGCTTCAGGCCAGTTGACCAGCTCATATATATGATATCAATTTCAATTCTAATAGAAATTGCAACCCTTGATTTATATATTCTAATGTGGATATCAGAATAAAGAAGAGAAGGATGAATGCATGGTCAAATTTGAAGGTGATCAAAGACTGATGATGACGAAAATTATGTTAATGCAAGCTATTACAACTGGGGTGGGGGATTAGGGAAGGATGAGGGTCACCTGCAAAGCCAACAAATGCCACCAGCTTTAAATTGCCCGTTGAAGTGATCAGTAGAATTAACTCCAGTACCTTTGCATTGACCACACTGTTTGGCACCTGGCAGTTGGATATTGAGACTATGTAAGCTGTAATTATATTTCAGTTGTATAAAAACAAGTAAACTCATACAAGGAATTTAGAAGTAATGCTTTATGAAAAGCTCAAGTATCATAACAAAAGACAGAAAAGCTTTAGATGACTAAACATTGACCTAAAATTGGGTTAAAAAAAGAATTTCTCAGGAAGAGAGAATCATCAAAAGGCTCAAACAAGATATCAGTAGAAAACATTCACAAGAAATGAAAAAGGAAACCATAATACTGCTTCCTGCATCAAACATAATCGAGGTCAATGTTTATGACACCAAATATAAAATCAACAACATAAAGTCTTAAGTTGAACACTAAACTTAATATCAGCATATTTCAACGAATAGACTGCTTGAAAGGTGTTAACAGACCAATGATAAAGTACATGCCCACAATTATCCTTACCATTGCCCTCACAATCAGCACAGACGATGCTATTTGGTTTAGTCTTTGGAGTTGGATACTGACCTTCAGCCTGTTAAACCAAAAGCTATATAATTTTGCAGGCAGATAATAGCAGAAGCATAAGAAGAAACTAAAGAACAGACAATTAGCAAAACTCAACTTGCCCCTTAACCATGTTCCACCATTCTCATTTTCAGTTCTATACCACGACCCCTGCCTCACTTTTTATGTCTATGTTTACGCTGTCAGCCACAATAAGACTTTCATATAGGCCTCAGCCTGTATTGTGCAGCTTTAGCCATGATAATGCCCATCCATACCATCAGAAACATGGTTTTAGTATCTGAGTCATGACTGCATACCCTCACTTCCCCATGAATTGAATTTTTACAGTGACTAATAGCTAAATACTTATTTACCTAATCTAGCACTTAAATTGACACCTTCTGGTCTAATTATCATTAAAATTCGATGTTGCATTGTTTTTCCCTGTTCTCCAATTTATAAATTATATTCATTTTTTTTTTCTCAAAAATGGGCAACTTTCTTTGCCATTTCCAGATACCATGTTCTTCCTTTTACTACATCTTCCCCCACAAAATATCAGATACCACAACCCATATTATCCAACTTAAAAACCACTAGCATCAAAATCATCCCTTCATAGTTCCCACCTTGCAATTAACAAATGGGCATGAGCCACTTGGCAAGAATTTTTCATCTACCTCACTTCAACTTCCCAAACTTACTAACAAAATGTTAAATGTAAAGCTGAAACTATTTATCAAATGGAATAGTTAAAAATTCTCTTACCTTAGCCTCTACAGGTTGAATTCTGGCACTCCTGGAGCCCTTAAAGACTTCATTTATCCGAATAACCTTCCTTGGAAAAGAGTTATTAATAATTATCCCTAAAAAGATGCAGAAAACAGTAAAAGTGAAAATTTTGTCAACTAAGATGAAACCAATGCCAAAGAAATATCCACTTTTGAAGTACCTGGTTTATTGGGAGAGGTCAAAGAACAAACAGAAGTGAAAGATATAGAATTTGCCATTCCTTTTGATTCTTAAGAAACTTTTACACTTTTCTGAAGTGCTTTGAATTATAAAGCTTTCAACTTCAGAGAGGAAACAGAAGAAATTGTGTGTCTTTCAGTTGTTCTACCCAGATAAGGCTGAACAGCTGAAGGTAAACAAAGACATTCAGTTTTGTCAATTACCAAAATGCCCTTAAATTGGCGGTTCTGAACCTGGGTAAGGAATGTCATCTTGCCGTCTGGAAACAGGGGCAATAGGGTCAATATATATTTTACAAAAAAAAAAGAACCTGAAAAAGGAAAAATCCTTTAAGAAAAAAAATTGTCAGAAACCAAAGATTTGTTTAGGCAAAACCAGAGAGCAGAAAATGGCTGGCGCTTTCCTATTGACTGCTGCTGCTCCCTTTCTGCCTTCCCAAAGTAAGCACTTTCTTTCTCTTATGTAAGATAGTTTTATTTTACTTTTCACTCTGTATATGAAGTTCAATATTTGATACAGAAAGAAATTTACCTATGGCTAGTAGAATTTTGTGAAAAGTGTTCGTAGGTGTGGCTAGTGAAATGTGGAGTAATACTTTCATGTATTCATTGGGTTGAAGTAAAATTGAAAGAACTAATTGCATGTTTATTTCTAACAGAAAATGAAGTGAGAGGTGTTATGGGGCAATGGGGGAGCTCATTCCATGGGAAAGTAGGATATAATCAAAGCTTTTTAAGAAGAGACTTTAATATTCCTCGCGGAGGCAGAATTGTGGTTAATGCAGTGGTTTGTATCAGTTCACCTAATCTTTGGCATTTTTCTGGTTATATTTTATCATTAGTTTCCTTCTTGAAAGTTTGAATTATTAATGTTATTGTAAAAGACTTCATTGATGAGAATTTGATATCTCATTCCTGAAGTATGAATTTTGGTTGAACTGATTTTGGGTTATGGTTCCAGCTTCATTAGTTGTAAGTTGTAACTTTGGTTTGGATAAATACTTTGATGCTTGGCAGCTGGGAAGGAAGAAGGTTCAGAAGAAGGAAACTGTGGTTCCTGACCCAGATTATCGCATACCAATTGTCCTCCTTGGTGGGTACTCTGTGTTCTACATATTTTGATACATGGCTTTTTTTTTTTTGGTGTAAGGTTTTGGGTCTTTGGAGTGATGAAATGGTATGCAACTGAAGTTATCTTGCTCATGCAAGTTTTGCTATTTTGTCTGAAGGAAGAATTAATCATCAAAAATCCAAACTAGGACCAGAACAGTTCTTGAAGAATTGGTAGTTTGTACTTTGTATCCACCCCTTGATGTAATTGACCTAGGAACTAGTTCATTTCCAATACAGATCCAAATTGCATACCCGTCTTTTTTGTATGCTGGCATTGCTAGATATGGCTTTTGAGCTTTTCTATGACTTTAAGAAATCTTTTATTTCTACCTATACCATGTTTGCTTCTTTAGATCATGTGTACTAACTGGTAGTTTAGTTTGTGTGATAATCCAATTATCCGTCCAATTCTCTTCCCTTCATCCTAAGGAAGTCTTCATTTGAAACTAAACGTGTTCTAAATTGTCAAATTGAAACAGGTCTAGCTGGTGGATTGACTTATACAAATAACTTATTACCAGCTGCACCTGTTGGTCTACTTGGATTGCTCCTATTGTTCCAGGTACCAATAACTTGAAATAGATCATGTCGTTGAGAGACAACCATCTGAAGCGCTTTGTACTCTCTACTAATTACAAAACGGTTGATAAGATACCCCTGATGGAGATCTTGGACACAGATCTCCTTCTGTTTTCAAGATTACCTTACTCTTTGCTTCATTTCTACTATTTGATTTGCCTTTACATTTTGCTGTTTCATCTGAAATCAACTGACAGTTTGTTCTTCTTCCAGACTACCAGAGTGAGGTTTGTCTTTGATGACGAGGCACTGGTTAGTCAATGTTTCCCTCGACTTTAGCATTTCCAATAAAGTTGCACGTTTCCAAGCGTAATTTAGAGGCATCTTATGCAATTTGTGTTGTTTATGTGATGTATTCCAAGCAAACACTTGTGTCAAAACATTGTTTTGTGTCAGTTTACATCAGGGTCCTTATAAAGTTCAATCAGGAACTTCAAGAGCTTTATAGAATATGACATATTATATGCTTTCTTCACTGTTGTAGATTTGGTACTAGCATTCTTTGCTGATATACACATGTGACATTTGTGGTTTTAGGAAGTGAAAGTAGGAGATCAGCTTGAGGAATCAGGTGAAAATGTCTTTGTGGGTGGAAAAACCGTTGGAAGTAAGTATTTTTTTTTTTTTTCATTTCCATCTAAACTTCAAAGGAATAAGCAGCTGACCTAATCATTTACAACAGATACTCCACATTTGTGAATTGGGAACTATGGTGGCCAAATTTCCCCATTCTGGTATATTTTAAGGAGACACAAACAAAGCCAGAAGGACAAGTTCACTTTTTCCCAGTTATTTTTGTAAGTCTATGCTCGGAGCTACATTTGACAGTTTTCTATTTTTATACATCTTACTGTCTCCTTCGTGGTTTTAACCAGATCGATCTCTCTAGAGTGCTAGGATTTGATATGATTTAGCTTTTTATCATGTCTAATGAAACTTTAGGTATGAAATGCATCAGTGACAGTGAAATCCCTGATTTATGAGTTTTGTTACAAACAGAATGGAAAGCAACTCTATGATGTTATGGTAGAAAGAGCTGGTCCTTCAAAAACTAGCGGTCCAAAATAATCCTGTAGACTTGTAACTTTCATGGTGGAAGATTTTCAAGATTATGTAACTATGAAAGAATGAGGTATGAGATAGTTCCAACTGCTATAGGCAAAATTTTGCAATATCTTTACACTTATGTCATGTCGCATCTCTTGTTTTACAGGTTAAGAGTTGTTGCCATTCATGAAGTACATATTTTACTCTAGACTGCACTGCACCCTATTTTTATCAGATCTATCATTCTATAATTCAAAGTTTGGAAATGTCCAGCAATTCACAGCACTTGTATAGACATTCAGCTATTCCAAAGTGTTATAACTTTAGGATGGCCAATTGTGATATATTCTCAGGAAAAAGGATTAAAATGTGATATCTCCATCAGAACCATGTGTAGCAGTTTTGGTGAAAGACAAAAGTCGACTTTGTATCTAAAGACATCATGAAAAGCAGAAAAGAAAAGTAGTTCTTTGCAAGCTCATATTCTGTAACTTATGTTTCAATTACACTACAAATTAATCAAACAATACATCTGTCAATGCAAATTACATATAGGGGAAAGAATAATTATACATCGAATGCTACTGAGTTCACATCTGACTAAAATCAAAAAAGATGAATGTACTGGCAAAAGATGAGAGGTCAAACATAGTTCTATCTAACCCTCCATTTACCAGCTCTACTTTAAAAAGCTGCCATTTAACCATCCAATTACCCAAACCTAATGGAGAGTAATATCGTTTGAACGATTTATCAGTCTCAGAAGGACTTCTGTCAAAATTTGAAGAAATTGTGTAAGGATTACAGTTGCAGTTAGGTTCTCATCCGTGTCAAATTCCTTGCACTGGCGTTAACTCTTGGTGCAATGAGCATCTGTACCATGCTGGGTGCAATGGGTATAACCCACACTACTTAGAAAGTCCCGTATCTCTTTTGCACTACTGTTACTAGCTTGCAACAGTCGTTCATCTTCCTCGTAGATTAGAAATGGTGCTTCACCTTTTTTCCTGGATAATAACTTTTTGGCTCCCTTCAATACATGATATTCCCATCCCTGAACATCTATTTTGACAAGAAGCACTGGCATTGATTCTGGTATCATTTCATCAAGAGGGATGGTCCTCACTTGAACTGCTATTTCTTCATTGGACTTGAATGCCAACTTTGCACCGACAGCAGAAACAGCACTGTTGTCAAGCCGGCCAACCAACTGGTGAAAACAAGAATTTGGCATGAGAAGCACAAAATGGTACAATGTTGTAACAGATGGAACTATAAGAATGGACTGAAAAGGGGGGAAATGTACATTTCTTATTGAGAACTACTCTATATTAAATAACAACATAAGCTAACTTAAGTAGGAAAAAAGCAACAGGATCGATATGTGAATGCTGAAAATAGAAAACCGCAGATAATCCATAGAGAAAAATTCACAATAGCGATGATTCTCTATCAACCTAAACTCCCCACGACCTATCATGTAATTCACTTTAGTTATGGGCGCTTCTCATTGTTCCAAGCAGCATTAATTGGGATCTCTCTTGTAATGTGGACTTGCAAAATCATAATGACATTATCAGATTGGTTCAAGCAGAGAAACAAAGTAACATCTACATAACTAAAAGTGGCAACTCCAAGCTTCAGAAAACTCTATTCTAAATTGAATCCATGAACAATACTCATTGATGGCAAACCTAATGCACCTACCATACAGGGGAGAATTTTGGTGACTGCACATTAAAAGGGACCAAAATGGACCTATTCTCCATTAAACATCACAAGGAACAAAACAGAGCCGCCTCCATTCTTACAGACCTTCTGAAACTTTTTTCACAAATGTCAAGCTTTAGAAAAAGCTACTCAACGGCCTACGGGTGCATATATACATAACAAGAAAAGGTGCAAAATCCAACACTCCCACCGAATTCCCAATTTAACAGCTTATAAATCACCAGCAGGTTAATTATCCATCTATTTCAAGCCAAACTTGGGCTTAGCAAAAAAAACAAAGTAGTAAGATGCAACTAACTAACACTAAAACTGTCAACTCATCAATGTCAAAACTAATATATTAAAACTAACAACATTAACAAATGAAAATCAGACAGAGAACCATAATTGAAAAAGGCATACCTTATGAAATGTAATATTTCCTATCCGATCGGATGCGGCAGCTTCAAAAACAGTGATTAACTCCTCAATCCTATTAAACCAAATACCATCACAAATCCTTTGCAAATTCTCAAAAACCGGCTCAAAAGCTAACACCTTGAACCCCATAGCTGCCGCGGCGAAACTCGCCATCCCGACATTGGCACCGACATCCACGACAAACCCATCTTTGCTTTTGCCTTCCAGGAAATCCTGAACGGTCGCCGAGATGTCAGGTCGGCGAAAGGGCTTACCTTTAAGAATCCTTTGCAAATTCTTGTGAGGCTTGTCTGGGAGGGAACCTAAGTCAGCTTGAGAGTAAATGAATGGGTATTTGAGATTTTCTACAATGTTTGCAATAATGGGATGGGATTGTGGGGAGTCGTGGCAATTGAAAGGAGGGATTGGAAAATTTTGGGCTATTTTTTGGGTCTTGTAAGAGGGAGTTGTGGGAATAGAAGTGGGGTTTTTAGGGGAAAGAAAAGAGAATGAGAGGTAGAGGAAGAGGGAGAGGATGAGAAGGGAAATGAGGGTTCTGGGTGAGAGGAGCTTCTGGGTTTTGCTGTTGTCTCTTTTCCATGCATTGGCCATGGAAAAATGAGAGAGTTTCCTTTTTCTCCTGCGAAATGGATTTTCCGGGAAAATTCTGATAGATTGGATCTCTGGGGAAAAGTAGTGTGAGCTTTTCCCAGTGTGGAGTGAAATGAAATGAAGAGCATTTGGACTTTGAGTACTTGAGTGAAAGTGTTGGTTGTTGCCAATTATGAGTTGCCACGTGTCGAACAAGATCTTAGTTTTTTCCTAAACCATAAGGACATGAAGTACAACGAACTCAGTTTTATTACCACATTAGATTTAGACCAATAAAATTAACAGTTGCACTTTTCTGTTTTCTGCTTTTAAGTTGAAACTTCATAAAATTTGTCAATACATTGGTGTTAATATTTCTTCATCAAAAATTTGCTGACATGAGATTGGTAATGAGTAATGGCAATGTTATGTATTCAACTCATAACATTAAGCAAGATAACTAAGGTTAATTAATCATGAAACTACAGAAAAAAAGACAAACTACCATAGTCAAGTAGTAATAACATTCATTAGTACAAAGTTCTCGTAAACATTAACTCAAGATTATTATCCTCTACTTAAATTCATAGAAAACAGAATATGACTTTTACCGAAAAAGAAAACATAATATGACACAACAATCATAATTAAGGTCCAATAACTAAAAAGACTGGTTCCTTATAGTGGCACAACTTCATCAGTCAAAGCCTCTAAAGGAGCGACCACCACAATCCAAGAGGCCCATCACACCGAATATGAGTTTTTCTTTCATAGTTGTTCTAGATCAAGAGCTTCTCAATAGCATCCTGCATTTTACAGATAAAAAAAACATTAGATGTGGGATTAAATTCAGACACAATAGCAAAAGTTATAAATTTTATGATGCAATGAATTAGAAAGAAAATTACCTTGAGTTGTTGTATTTGGGATCTCAATTGGCTTCCTTCGTTTGTTGTGACCGAACATGCAATTACGGGTCTTGTGACACCACATGCTCGTCCAAGTGCTTGCTTTGAAGGGACAAATACATAAGGGACATTCTGCAAAATCAAATAGAAAAGGTTATTACTGTGATTCTGCACTAATTGTAATCTTTCAACATAGTCTGCAGGATAGCAGAAAACCATGGAACAGATCCTAGAGACTTTTGTTTGATCATATGGAATCAAGATGTAGTACTTAAGATTTTTCTTGCACGATTAACTTTATATTGAGCTATGAACTATCAAATGACAAGATGCATGGTAGGCATGTTACATAGCTCATGACCGGGATAGAATACATTTTACATACAACAGAAAGCGCATATCCTCATGTAATTTCTTTTATGTCCCAATAAGTCTATCCTGGCTAATAATTTTTGCAGTAAGGACATGAGGACATCACCAATTGAAACAATAAAACCATATATGCTTCAAGACTTTGTCTTCTCTCAAATCTCTAGCAAAGCTAAATACTTATCATTAGAATGGGACTTATTAATGAAGATAAACATTGTGAGGGTCAATATACAAGAATTAAGACAGCCACTAGCACATCAACCACCAATGTGCTTGTGGTTTTTAATATTGAAACTTTTCATATTACTCAAAAATTCAATATTTTCATAATTGAAGCCATTTGACACACATCTACCCATCAGCGGACACAAGCAAAAAAAGGATTCCATCCAATTGAGCACCGGTTACGAAAACAGAAAGAGCAGATTCTATAACAGTAAGAAGTTCACTGATTATGAGACAAGCTTTTCTTCAACGATATGCCACAGGGGTAGAAAGTCAAGCAGTTTCACCCTGCCATTTATACTCTAAAGATATTTTTATTTTCCAAATCCATAATACTTTTAGCATATTTGTATAAGACTCTAACATAATAAAAAGATAACTATCGGGGAATCAACAATTGTATAACACTAATGTATTATAGTGGTAGAAGACCAATATTATACAAGCTTCTGTCCCTAATATTTGAAATGATCCATCAACTTTTTGTTTGAAGTAAAAGCACTTACTGATTGAAAGTACTACTCTTTTCATTTGTTTTTTCTAATGAAAAAAACATGTTAGATTTAGACCAGAAATAGTGGGTGCCGTATTCTTATGTAAATACTGCAGTTCACATCCTTTCTTATCACTTTCACATTACAATTTCACAGTCACAGAAACAATCAACATTGAACCATTAAAATAGAATTAAACAAACGGAAACAAATCCATCAATTAATTACCTTATCTTCAGCAAGCAAAGGAAGATGGAGCAAAATCTCAAGGGGCTCGGTATCCGCAGCCATCACAACGAACTCTGAGATACCCCTGTTAAGGGTTTTTGTAGCTGAAGACCAACAATTCAATAATCCAAAAATAAGCAAATAAATAAAGAAAAATACTAAAACCCACATTAGAAATAATAAAAAAAATCAAGACACAAATCAGAAAAAATGATTTTTATTCATCTGCCGCTAACCTTCATTTGCACCCTTTTTGAGCTGCTTGTAGTTGGCAGCTTGCTGAACAAGATCCATAATTGTTGTTGTTAACTGAGCATCTGCTAGTGGGTATGCTTTGGGATTCACTGGTTCTCCTGTCTGCCAAAAAAAAATTGTTTCTGTATATATCAGCCAATTGTAAATATGAAAATGAAAAAGAACCAAAAAAAAAGACTTTAGCTAATAGTATTAGATGAATGGGGAAAGAGAGCTGAACTGAGTACCATTTTTGATTGAGAGTTAGAAACAGAGGAGAGCAAAGGGTGGCTAGGTTTTTTCCTCAGGAAGAGAGCTCCACCTAATTTAGGGTTTAACCTTTAATAAGGAAAATAATTATTAGGAGATGCAAGAAAGATTAGGGTTTTTCTAGAAAATGTCGAGAGCCGATGACTGAATACGCTGTCGTTTCATTGGTTTCTAAGAAAGTAAGAAAAAGGGCAAGAAAACATGCAGGCTGGGGTGGAAACCATTTGGGCCTATTTGGAAATTGGCTTTGGTTGGTAATTGGATTTGGAATGGACAATATGAATATGAGTGGGCTATTTTGAAAGCAATGACTTCTTTTTCTTGCTTTAAAATTTTAGGGAAAAAAATTTGGGTTAAAATTAGATTACTTTCAAATTTCAATGTACTACTTCTCTAGTTTACTAAGAAAGGAGATTAGAATTATTATTATCATTAATTAAAATGTGTTAAATTTAATAATTTATCTTATAATAAAATTTTTGGTACTCAACAATCACAATAAATTTCGACTAATTCCATGTTCGATGTTAAAATTAAATGAAGGAAACTTATACCCTATTTATAGAACTTGAATATGAAACCTGTTGATGTCACAAAACAATGAAACAGAGAGTTCCAAGTGACCTACTAGAGAATAAAAACCTTTTCTTATCAAAGGGGATTATTTCCAATGCTTAAGTAAATGATGAGCTTAATAGTTGTATATACAATATAATATAATATATATGAGAATAATGAGAGAATGGAAGTTTAGAGAATGATGAGATCATACCTTGACTCTTTAGTATGGGGCCTTATATATATTGTACATTGGGCCTTCATGGGCTTTCATGGCTATTGGGCCTTTGGGCCCAATTTATATATATTCAACAAATACATCACAAAAATTTACTAATCAAGTTATAGACTAACAAACCATGATTCACCTCCAAGCTCAAAACCAAACCAAAAAACATGATTCACCTCCCTTGTTTTCTTTTAATTACCCATCCATTATTTTTATTTTCAATGAGAAAAGCATCATTTAGTAGTATTTACTAGTACTACACTGTCCAGAAGGCAAAGAGTTTACCGTTACTTCAATTAGGCTCTCCACATTACATTACACACAATAATAATTAATCATCCATTAACTTGATGCTGGAAACTTTCGTTTCTAATTCCGTGTTATGTTACTGAAATCAAGGACCAAACAACTGTAAATAATTTACTTAATAATCATGTTTAGCAACAAATCAAGGGTCGAGTTTGTCTGATCCTGTCTTCAAACACTTCCTTAAATAAAACAACCCATAGTTTGTCTTAAGTTTAGTATTTATCTTCTTCTTTTTTGTAATGTAAACTGCAGTTTTTACAGTGTAACAAAGTTTAGATGATTTCATGGCCATTAATGCCATGGTGGGTTTCTTGTTTTCATCTTTATTAATACACTTTCATTAACGTTTCAGAAAAGAACACAAAAACAAAAGCTCTCTAAATGTTAAACATAACGAAGTTTTGTTAATATCCATTTATTTATGTCTGCAATAAAATGCTCTGAGTCTGATATTCTTCTTTCTTTGCAGGATAATTCTAAATTCTGTTCCTTCATTAATATTCTGGTCTTCTGCTTCTTGTGTTCTAACATTGTTTGCAATGCTGCAATTGGCTTAACATTAAAACCAGAAGCTTATGATGTTTTAGATTTTGGTGCTGCTCAAAATGGCTCTGCAGATAGTTCTGAGGTTCATAACTTAATATTTCTGTATTCAGTTGAATGATCTGATGTTCTGTTTTTTCCTAACATAACAAAAATATCTCTATATTTTTCCAGGCATTTTTGGAGGCTTGGGATTATGTTTGTAGCAAAGAAACTGAAAAGGTTTCATTGATTGTTCCAGAAAATGAAACGTTTTTGTTACATCCTGTCACTTTCAACGGTCCATGCAAGGCCAAAGAGATTGAGTTCCAGGTATTGAATTGAAAACAAGATATTTTTCCAATAACCCAATCTTCTTACAAGGAATCCCCTGTTTCATGTCATGTTTTTTTTTTTTTTAAATAACAGATACAGGGGAAACTAATTTCACCCATTTCACCAAAAACATGGGAAGGACACGACAAGGGCAAATGGATAACTTTTAGCAAAGTTTCAGGGCTCAAAATTAAAGGTAATGGCGAAATCAATGGCCGAGGCTGGGGTTGGTGGAACCAATCATGCAGGGATCATCGAGGCCTGGTATTAAAATCTCATCAAGCAAAAAAATTATGCTCCTGCTTAAAATTTCTACTTAATTTTCTTTTATAATGTTCATAAACTTTCAACTTTTCCAGGTTGGATGCACTGTATTGGCCCCAACAGTAAGTAGTTTTCATTTCAGGTTTTATTTCAACCATTGGGAAGCAATGAATTGAAATGATTGAATGTTTTTGGTTCCTGAAACCCAAATGCAGGCTATGATTTTCCAGTCCTGTAAAAACAGCAGTTTAAGCGAAGTTCGAATGGTAAATAGTGCTCAAACTCATGTGTTAATAACAGGGAGTGATGATATTATCGTTGAGGGTTTGATGATATCAGCCCCTGAAACCAGCCCAAATACAGATGGGATTCATCTTTCTTCAGCAAGGAATATAGTTATTCGAAACAGTGTAATTGGCAGTGGTACGATAATTTGCTTCATTTTTTTTTTTTTGCTCTTTCATGCAAATTTATGTTGGATATAAAGTTGAAATCACAATTCTGAATCTGGGATTGTGAAAAATGTAGGTGATGATTGTGTTTCCATTGGAGATCAGACCAGTAATGTTGACATCTCTCGAGTTAAATGTGGACCTGGCCATGGTATAAGGTGAGTGTTCTTTTTTTTTTTTCCCCACATTTTGGCTCCTGAACTTGTAAGAAAGGGACAAATAGAACTTAAACTTCCAAAATTGCCAATTGTATACTTGAATTTAAAAGAGAGAGAGACAAAGTAGCTATTTTGGAAGGAAATTGATCAAACTCTGTTAACAATTGGACGAAAATTAGTCATTTTTTTATGAAAAATGATATAGCTTTGATAAATTAAGTCCCATGTTCGTAATTGTTAAGACAAATTCCTGTCCAAAAATGGTTAATTTGTCCATTTTTACAAGTTCAATTGGTAATTTTGTGAAGTTAAAGGGCTAATTTGTCATTTCTTACATGTTCAAGGGTCAAAAATATCTATTAAGCCTTTTTCCTGTTTATATCTCACCTCCAAATTTCATACCTTGCATGGTTAAAATCCATGAATTATGCAAACATTACAGCTCTCTTGGTGGAATATGAATGTTTTGTTTATTTGTCTGTTCTGGGTTCCAACTTCCAACTTCTAACTTCCAAGCCACGTGAATGTTACTCTGTTTTTTTTTTCTGAAACTTGCTCAAAGCCTGGTTGGTGAAATTATCAAAAGCTTCTGATCCATTTTTGCAGCTTTCTTTAGGTCACGGGAACTCATGCAGGAAAATGTTGTTTTATTTATATATAAATCACTGATCATATATTTAAATTATATATAATTTGTGACAGTATTGGGAGCTTGGGAAGAGCAGGAAATTATGTACAAGTGCAAAACATTCGTGTTAGCAAAGTTGTCTTCAATGGCACTACTAATGGAGCTCGAATCAAGACTTGGCAGGTTAATTGTCTGTTTTTACTATAGATAGACAATTTAGTGTTTGCCTAATGCCCTTTTTCCCCTTAACTTGTATGATTTTGATGTTTTGCCTCCAAATTTTAATTTGGACATTTTATCCTTTGAACTTGTAACTTGAAGTCATTCTAGTCCCTCTCAAACAATATTGCTGACGTGGTCTTACCACGTCATATTTTGGTCCAACATGGCATTTTCACGTGGCTTTTTTGGTCCGACGTGGCATTACCACATCAGCAATACTGTTTGAGAGGGACTAACATGTCCTCATATTGCAAGTTTAGGGGGTAAAAAGTCTTAAATTAAAGTTTAAGGGGTAAAAGGTCAATTTTAGACAAATTTAGGGGGCAAAAAGGACTTTACACTTTTTCTCTCATTTTTCTTTCTGTTCATTTCTTCTTGTTTGATAAATTAAGGTTGGGAAAGGCTTTGTTCGAGGAGTCACATTCGAGAATCTCATCTTTCATTCAGTGAAAAACCCCATAATCATAGATCAAAACTACTGCGACGTGAGGGGTGCTTGCAAGGAATTGGTAATTGAGATTTGAGACTAACCCATTGGCTTTTTACTTTTTACCTTTTAGCTATAGCTAGCACCAGTTTAGTGTTCAATATACATATAAAAATTAAAAGTTGAAATCTGACCAAAAATGTTTGATTTTGTTTAGCAAACTGGAGTTCGGATAAGCGACGTAGCATACAGAAATCTATGGGGAACATCAAGCACCGCGGTGGCCATTACTCTAAACTGCAGCCGCTCAGTTTCGTGCACCGGATTATTACTGCATTCCGTTTGGCTTAAGTCTGCCATGTCTGGGAAGAATGTTACCTCTACTTGCACCAATGCTCATGGTGCTACAGTTGGAGTTGTTCATCCTGCTCCCTGTTTACAACACCATCTTTGATCATGAATCCCAGTTTTCTGCATTTCATTTCCCAGGGAACACGAGAAGGTGATTATTTTTTGTACTGATTTCTGCAGGTCTATTGTGACATTCATCAGCCTGCAGTTGCAATAATTTACATTACATTCGTATGATTTTGACTATATAAATAAAATTCAGATTGAAAAATACACAAAATCTTAATACTATGTGAAGTTCATATTTTATGGTCTGAATTTAGTAGTATCTCCAAAAATTTCAATAAAAACCATTGCAAACTAAATGGCTAATATTGTATGAACTGATGTGTTATTGATTGAACAAAATCTATGAATAAGTACCTCTACATATGATACATACATATCCTAGATTTTAAGATTTACAGACATGACAACAATTCCATCTCACTAACATACTAAAAATATTCTCTCGTACCAAAATTTTTGGATCAAAATCATATAGTAAACTTTTGGATCGCCATCTCTTTAAGTGAAGTCACTAATCTTCGGAAGACTTTAAGGTTGTGACCTACTTTATCCTGAAAAACAAACCACCATTGAAGTATCAATATGTATTCCAAAACATACTTGATCCTTGCCTCAAGGCAAGTGTCAAAAAATAGTTTAAGACTAAGTGTATCCACAAATGCCAATCTTGATTCAGAGTTACATCAAAGTTTAAAACAAACCGGAAATTAAGGAAATGCAATAAAACAGAAAAGTATCGTAAAATACTTTTATGCACCAACGACCAAACACACTGTTAAGTATTCTATATTGCAGAAAATTTCAGATAACAATAAAGCTTGAACTCCCAGGTGGACGACTGTGCATATGATAGAGTTGGAATAATCTTATTCCTAAAGGCCTAGAAAGTGATTAGAGAAGTAGCATACCTCACTTAGTAATTCAAGTCGTTCTAAGAGTGGAATTAACTTTCCACACAACAACGAAACATCTTGCCCTGGATCAGTCCTTGCACCATACGTAATGCTTTCCTTGCTTCGACTCGAACCAAATACAACAGAGCTGCCATTCCAGGAATTAAGAATAAAAAGCCTTGAATAAAATTACAATAAATATAGTAGAAAAAGGGAGCTGGAAAAGGAAGAAGCAGAATATCAATCTACTTTATATGTGACATTCGGCTATCAACTAATATAAGGAAAAATACCCAAATTCCAGTAAAAATAAAAGAGGGGGAATATGTTGGTTCCATGGCCAAATTATTTACCACAAAACCTCAAAGAATAATAATAATAATATAAAAAGAAAAATATTAATGCAATGATTTTACAGATGCAATATAGCAATGGCTTTCATGTTTCATAATGTCATGGCAGGGACAAATATATCATTTCCTACTATCATAAAAGCAGCCAACTATAGAGCTAAAAAAACCTTCTTCATAAATCAAACATATCATACAATCATATAAGAATCAAATGCAACTTCTCCACCTCATCCATATATATACGACAACCTTAAACTTCCAGTTCCTTATGGAACCAATTTTCAGAAGCAGAGTAAAAATGCAATAGAATAGGATTACAATAAAACAAGAGCACCAATCAATGTGGATTTACCAATCCTTGAAAGTTCCAGAAGGACAAGAATCATGTAAGCAGACACACACTAAGTACCAAGGAGTATCATTGTGCATAATTTCAGCCAGGAACAATGTAACAAGATAAGGTTTATTTCAAAACCAGAGGGTCAAAGACAGAGCACCTATCCTGAAAATGTATTAGGATGACATTTAATGTTTGCTCCGCAAGAGGAAGTAATAGAGAAAGAAGCTGATCCCTGTTACCAGCTACTTGGCACATTTCAACCATTGCTATATACCGCCTGTAAAACAAGAAAAGAGTTTTATAAATACATGAAAAATGAACCAATAATCCTTCAAACACCACAAATACAGGAAGAGTGCAAATTGAGAAATTTATTTCAAACCCCTAAAATATAATTATTTTACTTCGATTGAGAGAAATTTCTTTAAATTCAAATATTATGTTGCTGAAGTATGGTATGGGACAAACTTAAAGTGCAAGTACTATTCAATAAAACCAACAAGAAGTGCAATGCAACACCAAATAGATACCTTTTTTGTATGTCATCAGAGGCTGATACCATATCTTGCCTAACACACATACTGATAACTTCATCCACCTCCTGTCTTGATAGTTCATTTATGTCTCGAATCTGGGAACTCAAGAAAGTAATTAGTGCACATGCAAACTTTTACTTCCAAGGATGAAAAGGCAATGCAAATAAAAAGAACAAAGGACAGAAAAGCAATGCAAAAGCACAAAAATTGTGATCATTCACAAAGTTTATGCAATCCAATCATACCTTATTAAGCAGTAATGATTTTTCCTCAGCTGCTCTTTCAAGAGAATTTGTCACAGCATTCAAAAGAGAACAAAGTAAATAAAGTGTTGGCAGCTGCAGGCCAGCAGGAGAGTGATAGTTGGGAGAGTCATCCGAAACCTGCAACAAGTTGATAGATGAGGGAGCATTTGTAGCCAACAGAAGTATAAAATGAAAAGAATGAGCAACCATTAACATTTGAACTGTGAACACATACCTGCAGCCTAAGGGATTTCTTCATAACCAAAAAGTATAGATAAGAACACAGACTGAAGCATAATCGAAAAGCATTGAGTTCCGACATCCTCTTTTTCTGATCATTCATTGGTAAGAAGGGGAAAAAAAAACAGACAATCAAGACATGAGTGTAAAAGAATAATGTAAATGCATTGAGTTCTGACTTCTGACTTCCTCAGATGCTGATCATCCAAAAAAATATAAAAGAAAAGAAAAGGATGACTAATACATTAGTGCAAAAGATATTATAACCTTCACAGCATACCTCAGGAGATCTTGCCGACGATGAAAAAGTGGGTGCCTCTGATTCACGAGAGAAAAGAATATGCATCATACTGAAAAGCCCTTGAACAAAACCATACTCGCCACTTTCTTCATAAGGCCAAACCTATTTTTTTTTTCATTGAAAGGATACAAGTGCCCATGTTTAATGAAATAATAACTTTATTTTTTTTATTCAAAAAAAAAAAAAAAGAGGCTAGCAAAGAATAGTGATTAAGAAAAATGATCAATATCACCAAAAAGAAAGCAGTAGTTTAGAATCTTTTGTAACCATATTCCAAGTTTCAAAGTGTCCAAAAAGCACTGATCAGAAAGATTATAGAGCTTCCTGATTGCAAGTGCCGAAGTCAATTTAGAGCAAAATAATATTACACCAGAACAGAGATACTTACTTTGCTGAGTATACCAACGACAAGATTGATCTGCTCCATCATCAATTCATCAGCTCCAAAAACATCTTCCCGAAGAATTTGATCAAAAAGCAATTGATGTCCTTTCACAAAATCAATCACTTCACGGACTATTTTATTTCTCACCTAGCAAATAATGTGCACAGGAATAGGAGGAAATTCACATCAGGAAAGAAGTGAAGGAAGATAAATTCAGAGGAAGAGTAGGAAAAGGACAGACATAGAATTTAAGAAAGAATGCCCAGTAGTTCAACTTAATGAAATTGTTGGTTATGGTATATTATGTAAAAACAAGCCTTCTCAAGTGTGATTAAAAGAATGCAGATAGAGAAGTATATAAAAGAAATGTTGTGTATCCCACATTGAAAAATGTAGATGATACTCCCACTTCTACTTGTAGAGCACAACATTGTCACTCTCATCCAAGTCTTTCTCATCAGAACTGGTTGGCTGAACCCATTACCCGTCTAATAAGATCTTAGTAGGTTTCAAACTATTTAATCAGAACCAGGATAATTCAAGGGGAAAAATTCACTAAAAAAAGTTAAAAGGATCTGAAGACTTGATAGATGGCAGCAACATTCAAAAATCAGAAGGCAAGGATATCCAGATAAATCCTTAGCAGCACAATATGTTCTGCTGTGTCAATGTTTAAATGTTTGCTTAAGTTCCGATGAATGGTTCAGGAAGTCAAACTTGGGTTGAACTGCCACAAATTGTTATCTGTCTAGCATGAGCATGTTTAACTTTTTCCGAGAGTTTTTCATCATATTCAGAGTCCTATTCTCTACTTGTATCTACTTAGAAGTGTCTGACATGAGTATTTAAAGGCAGGTATTCATTTGTTAAACTGTGCAACTAAGCCTGTCTCAAAGCATAGGTAAAACTTTTTCTCTGCTATTTTATTACAACCAGGAAGTGACTAGACTTTCATAGGACAAAATTAAGAGAAGAAACTGACCTCAAAAAACTCAGATGTATCAACTAATGATGTCAGAGAAAGCACCAATCTCAACAACGGAGTTACAATCATCCGCTGTTTGTCAATGTCCACAGCAACATCTCTTCTTAGCTTTGTGTCAACTCTCCTAAAACTTCCCTGATGGATAGTTTGATTTCATTCAAATCAGAAACATGGTAAAAGAGATAGGATAATGAGCACAAAGATTGCACTTTCACCTGCAAGTTAACTGCCCTGCATGAAGCAATATGCTCCAAAGCACCCATGGAAAATAAAACCTGAGCCCCAGATTTCCCATATTTGTGACTGATTCTTAGAAGCAACGCAAGTTCAGCTTCAAGAGTACAAGCCCGTTGCAGTGAGTCGAGCGAATGGCCACCATCCTGAATCAGTTATAAAGTTTAGATGCAAGGAAATGTGCCAATTTCCATAATCAAACTAGTATTCATAGAGGTAATGCTTCATCTTAGTTTTGCTTTCTTTTCTTCTTTATTTGGATAGAAGTGGGAAAGAGTCGAGCAGTTAGACGACAGTCAGGGACCTGGGAATCTTCTATATTCACATGCAAAAAGTTTTACGGATCTGCACTAATTGCTTCTGCCTAAAATTTGTGTTAGTCAAACATACCAAAAGAAAACAGGATGGAGAGCATTACAAAATTTGAAATATATTTAAGGCTGCAGCTCCAGGGCACATAACTAGGTAAAGGCCCCTTGGTGAAGAAAGAACAGTGATTTCAGAGTACATTAGATTTCGAATTTCAGTGGTTGATCAATAGTAATTATGGATGAAAAGCTGCATTGCAGCACGCCTTGTGCATTTTAGCCAGCTATTACCATTATCAATATACATCTTTGTTTCCAACTTAATAATCAAATTTAACATCAAAGAAGATCTTGCTTGCTGTTAACCATGATATGGTACAAAATTTTCTACGATTAGCAGCTAGTTTGTGGAGAAAAAATAGACATACCTGACACGCGAAACTACTTATGCTCGTTAAGCAGAGCCTCAAAAACCCTCTACTTTGAAGTTGATTTAAGAAATATTTGTCTTTGTCATTATCAATACAAACTAGTGCATCCAGAACATAAAGTGATACTGTCTTGCCAGGTTCACTGCCTTGAGTTGCATCCTTTAATACCTGCAAATCACAATTGGGCAGATGTGGAAAAAGAATGAGAAAGAACAGCTCTGAAACTACAGAAAGTCTATGCTGTGCAGCATATCAACCAGAATAAAAAGACAATCTATACAGTGAAAATATCTTGCACAAATGAATTTAGACGGTCAAGCAACTATCCAGAATAAAATTAAGTTTGACCTGAGAAAAAGGAATAATAAGATAAGACAGAGGGGGACCCACCAAATCCAAGATGGCTTGAGCCTCTCTCTCTAAGATGGAAAAGTTTGCACGAGCTAGTTCTGCCTGTTCTTTGTCAATCTGCAAAAAGTGGAGATCTAACTCTTCGCCCTCTTGCTCATCGAGCAGCAACTTCTGAAGAACTGTTGTTGGCACATTAGGAGCAAGCATATGTTGACAATACTGGAAATAGCTCAGAAGCAATGCATACTGACTGCAGAAGGATACATATACAAAGGTCAGATAACAACTGAAAACGTTTAAGAAGCAAAGAAAAGCACCAGATTTGTGATGAGGACCATACCGCCTCCTCAAGGCTTCTGATGATTCATTTCTCAAAATTGCCATGATAAGCTTAAACAGTATTGACTGGCAAGCACCATTTGACAATTGTTTCACCATGATAATATCAAGACATGTAATACTATCTGAACTAAAAGCACCAGGGCATAAGAATCTATCATCTCGTAATTTCGCCATACATGTAAGTGCAACCTAGCGGCATTCCATGGAAAAGGCAAGTTAACAAAACTACTGCCATCAAAAGGAAAGCTAAGCAGTAAGTTGAAGAATTGATAGTTGTTGGATTACCTGACTCAGAATAAATGCCATTTTCAGTGAGCAATCCGGGGAGGCAGAAGCACTAAGAGAGGCATCAAGAATCCTGAAAATGACGGGAGAAATAAGCAATACAGCAACCCAAGAAGAGGAAGAAAACTCCGACTAATGATAAGGAAGCCTACTGATATAAAATTTCTGATTGATTTTCAAGTGATGAGATTCTTCTTGATGCGGAAATCTGCCAGAGCATGCACACAGATAAAGGGCATGAGAAAATAGAAAATACTTTTAGTTTTAAACAATCAATTTTGGAAAAGCCCGATTAAAATGTGGTTATACCTCAACAATGTGCGACCAACCAGTTAACATATGAAGTTGGGCAGCCTGTTCCTCAAGGTTCTTGTTGTACCTCCACCCCCATCTCAATAACTGCTGAATTGTCTCTCTTACTTCATTCAGCTCAGCTTCACTACCAAAGTTACTCAACTGAGGATAAACAGAGTGGAACTTCTGAAACAACACAGTCAGATGAATGTCAGCCATACAAGGCAACAGAAACAAAAACTCTTTTTTTTGGGCAGCCTTTTTTTTTTCTATACAGAACTGACCTGCCAAAACTTATCCCGAAGTGAAGCAAGATCAATTAGACGATCACCACGTTCAGAGTAGTAATAAATGCCACCCTTTCCAGAAGTTGTTGGATTTCCAAGTATGTCCTCAGCCTATGAAAGTAGAAATGAGCAAGTCCAGATGAGAGAGAAGTTAACAGTATGAGAGCTACCATAGTGGCTAAAACCTTACCAGCAAATCATATTTCATATTAGAAATTATTTGAGAAAGCTTCATAGTTGTGTCTGGCGATCTAAATTGGACAACTTCAAGCAACTCTAGCACCTGAAATTGGAGAATGCAAAAAGCAACAAAGTGAGACCGCAGATCTACTTCACTATTCATAAAGGAAAATGGTGCTTCTGATACACACCAAAAATACATCCCATACAAAAGAAGATTTGAACCATATAGCATGGAAACATTTGTCCAAAAAATTTGTTGCACTAAAAAGAACAAAGAACCCTGCCAACAATAAAAAGGGAAGGGGGAAAAAGGAACAATGCAACATGCCTTGGCACATTTTTTATAACAAGCATAAAGCAAATCTTAAATTTTAGAAAACTTCTCAAGCTTATTGTCAAAAATTGCTTTAAACTGTCAATGCAGCCTAAAATAATAAGTGGAAAAGCTGAGCCAGCAACTCAATGGAGAAACCTGTATATCAGAAAATTTGAGAAGAGGGAAGAATACATTGGTAGCCGCGGAAAGAATTTCTAAAATATTAAGATTAAATTGACTAATCAATAACCATGATAATTATTGTTTATAAATCAGTATTCAGGTTAGGCAATTTTTTTTTATTTCAAATAGAATATATATATATAAGAAACTAGCAATACCTTAGTCTTACTGATGGTTCTGGTTGCAGTATGTTCCCTGTTATTTTGAAGAACTAAGGACTGAGAAATAATGTCAGTGCCAGTTTCGACAACATCCTGCCCAAAAAGATGACCAAGGATACTCTGACAAGCCTCTCTATGATGGGGACTACTCAAATAAGCAGCATGTAACTCAACCGCTAAAAGTTTCAACAGCCATGCTCTCTGCAGAAGCCAAGGAGTAAGAAATCAGCATTTGGAAAGTTCCACAAGATAGAACTCTATAACTGAAAAGATATTTTCAAAGAATACAACTTAATTCTAAAACCATTTGGGAAGAACCGTGCACCATGATAACAAATAATCCATGCAACCTAACACTATGCAATTGGTTTCAGACTAATTCATGTACATATATCCTTAACTGAGGTATCACGACTTCGAAAATATAATACTCCCTCCATCCCACTTTATCTGTCCATTTTTGTGACTTTTTCTTGTCCCAAATTATCTGTCCCAATTATAGAATCAAGAATCTTTTAACTACTTTTTACCCTTACTTAGTGTAGCAAGAGAAGCATATGTTAAGTAAGTTGGGGGTAGTCTTGGAAAGTATTGCAAAAGTTGTACAGAATTTTGAGAACCAACTACCTTTCTTAATATTGGTGATATGGTTAAATTGGACATATATAGTGGGACGGAGGGAGTACAAAATTGATTAATAATTGATCTGAAAAAGTTCAGGCAATACACTAGGGTCTTTACAGAAAAATAGAGAAAATTATTTGGAAAGGGGAAAAAAACTAATCAAGAGAATAAAAATAAAATGGGTTACTAAAATGCTTATAGTCAATCATGACAAAAACTTCCAACCAATTGCAATCCAGAAAAAGGAAAGCAGCTTCAGATTTCCCTCAGTGGTGTCTCACAACAAAAAAAAATAAAAATTAGGCATGTTCAAAATGGAATATCAAATATAAAACTTGATTAAAATCATGACAGGAAACTTATTAAAATAAAATACCTGATGCAAAGAACTGATGCGGAGTGCCTGGTTGTTATTCCGTTTAGGAAGTGGAGCAACACCAATAGTGTCAAGATGCTGCACATAGAAGTGTTAGAATATTTATTTCTTGAAGCAAAACAACAAACAAAATAAAAGAAAGAAACTATAAAGTAATCAAATATTTAAATCATCAATAAATGTTATACCTTCACAAAGAAATGATACTTTTTGTTACTCAAAAGATCCATGGTAGGTCCACAAGTTAATGGATCCATACATAACTCATAAAGAAGCTGCATGAGTGAACAATTGAAAATAGTCGAACCCGAATTAAAACTTGGGAAAACACAAAAATTAGTTTACATATTGAAAACTTCCTTTCTAAGAAAAATCAACTATGCCAAAAGAGTAGCTCTGACCTGAAAGCCAAATTCATGAAGCAATGCGTTTACATCTGACCTTGAAAGGTTCTCCAGGATTTCGAGAATAACCTTCAAACAGCTGTATGATAATAATAAGTGTATTTTCCAACGATCGAATCAAACATTGGCACAAATGAACATGAATATATTTAAATAACTTGTCACAAAACCTGTAGTGAAATTTTGGCTGTAATACTGAGCGCTCAATAGAGGTATCAAGATCAAACTTAAGCAGTAAATGTGTAATATTTGGTGCGGGCCGACTAACATTATCAATCAGTAGCTGACAAGTAAAAATATAAAAGAAGTTACTAGAAACTTCAAGACACTGCATAAAGCATTTGAAAGTTTGAACTAGTTAATGGCCAAACAGAGACACACACAGAAAGAAACTCAGATTAACCTGCATTATCAGAACCCCTGGATCATCACCACTGTTCTCTATAACCTGACATTCTTGTGATCGACACTCTAGGCAGGCTGCATAGTCCTCAGCTAATGCAATTGCAGCATTGGATTTCAGCAACAGCTGGACTAGGCCAACCATGCGAGAACTTCACCAAAGTAACATTCAAATATAAATTAGTATCCAGAAAATCAAAAAAAGAGGTAATGAAATGTACTCCAATAGAGATTACCTTAAAATGCTCATAATTTTGATAGATGATTGCTGAATTTGTGGCAGAAAGTCATATCTGACATACTCCAATAAGGCAACAATTTGATTATGATCTTGAGAGAGTATCACATCCAGAGGCTGCAAGAAGAACAAGCAAAATAAGACCATTCCCTTCTTCCCAATCTAGTCATGCACACATATTAACATGGAAGCTTTATCATGAAACATCTGTCGGCATCATAAATCCAAAACATGCAATAATAAATATACCACTTGGGATTCAAAGTTACTGTATGAGCCAAGGAACGTAAATTGACAAAGAATTGCATGCAATATAATTAGGAATAGGTGTAAGTTCAAGGGTATGGAAGATGGGACTTTACATTTTAAAATAACTGCCTAATTTTTAAGAAAAAAAGGCACATTATTTTCATTTAGATACAATTCGATAATCTAAAAAGACAAAAGCAACATTGCTTTCTTGATAATGCCCTTACACCCTTCTCCATGCATGTTTTCTACAGGTTACCACATGTTGAAATGCGCAAGCAAATCTTTTCTACAGGAAAGCACACGACAGAGAGACAGAGAGACTACAAAAACAACTGAAATTAATGCACTAAAAGTCTGTGAACCAATAAACGCAAACAACTTTTATAGAGAAATATATAAACAATTTAGAACCACAACATGAAAGTGGAAAGCACTCTTGCATGCAGCAAAGCACTTTATTTGGTTTCCCAAACAAAAAAGTGAATATGAACAATGTCTCATCAACAAATACACAGAACAAAAAACCAGAGTCAGAATATTATGACCAACCAAATTATTATCAGAAAACTTGCTTAGCATTCAAGTTTTTTCTTAAAAAGTCATAAAAGAAATTTCACATCTCAATCTATGGTTTAGCAATTACCAAGATACTTTGAAGTTTATCCTGGACCACAGATAATAATAAACCAATAAAAATGCTGCGTTGTTGAAAGAATTACCTGGTATAACGGACGCCAGAAATCAGCTAAATGTATATCCTTCTCCAAAACAAGGATTATAATTTCCAATGAGAGTTGCACAGCCTTCTCTAAAAGTGGTCCATACAATTGGCTATTTCTTTCAGTAATAACTGAATTCACCCCTGGTAGAAGGATACTCATAACATTTCGGAAAACAGTTTTACCACTCATGAAATCCTGCCAAGAGAAGCAGTCAACAATATGATAACATGATTGATGATTCAACTCTAAAAGAGCAATAAATAATTTAGCATTAATCAGTTTAATTTGATATCAGGAATAAGGGGAAAATGTTAGGCCATGCGGCCCAAAAAGCATGTATTTCTTTAAGTTCAGTGCAGCTTATATTGTAAAAAACTTGGAACAACAAATCACATTAATGATACAGCCCATAGAAAATTTCAAAAGGCACAAAGCTCAGCCTTAAACAAAACTTAATTTTAAAAGAGCCTGAAAAGGGCATAGGACATAAAGTTTTTCACGTCAAGCTCAAAACCGTAGGCCACTCACATTTAATGCAGATTGTTTACCAGTATTAATGTTAAAAGAACTTCAGAAGAAATAAAATTACAACAGGTGACTCAGTCAAAGCAATAGTGAATAATTAGAATATAATTGTTCTGAAGCATAATTCCCTACTCAGAACGATAATGAGTTGACTACAAAATAAGTTGTATTATGTAACAAGAATGCAAGAAATTCAGGCCAATAAATAAACAAATGTACACAAAAAGTTGGTTAATTTAGAAAAAAGCAAAAATCATACAATTGTCCATCATATATGGTAAAATACAAAAATAAAAAGTGAGCGACAAAAAACCAAAGAACATACTTTTAATAATTCCAACACAGGCAGCTGCATCTGAGGTGAAGTTGATTGTGTTACTGCTGAAAGTTGTGATTGATCAACACTATCAATATCCTCCTCTTGAATATCGTACATGGTCAGCATCCTGGAAAGGTATATCATAGGCCATGCAATTGTTAATGTTATAGTATGGTTATGAGATTTGTCAAAATCTCTTGGGAAATTAAAATAGAAGATAATGCAGCTTGTAAAAGAAAGTGAAAAGGCGCAAGTGTCCAATAAATAAATGTAAATTTGGGAAAATGTAATAAAAACTGGCATAATACACCATGTCTATAAATACCAAAATCACTACAAGAAATTTCCAGACTAAAAGCACAACATATACTCACGTATGAAAATGCTGAAGACAGGCAACAACTAGTTGCCATTTCTCACAAGGATCAGCATAAGCTCTTTGA
This sequence comes from Corchorus capsularis, assembly GCA_001974805.1. Taxonomy (NCBI): domain Eukaryota; kingdom Viridiplantae; phylum Streptophyta; class Magnoliopsida; order Malvales; family Malvaceae; genus Corchorus; species Corchorus capsularis. Next base: position 34,402 of record AWWV01010218.1, read on the forward strand.
GGGAATGGCCCAAACACGTGATCATATACGAACCTAAAGATGCCATAGAATCTGCAAGAAAGACACTCCACATTACAATGACCACAGAAGGAAAAATAAAACTGAAATAGCAAAGAAACAATCAGTACCTGCGTCCTCTATCGCTTACATCTTTTTCTTCAGCAATAAGAGCATTTAGCAGATTAAGGAAAGATATAGTTGAAGGGTATTGTTCTCTCCTTGCTTCTATCTCATTTAACTCAAATTGCATATCATAAACCTGCCATCACAAAACTCAACATGAAAACTATATTTCTGGATATGCACAACAAATTCTTCTAGCATAAACTCTTTTTCCCCGCCATTTTGGATAATGATAATCAAATGCATTATTCCAAAAAAAAAGATGGCTAATTTTCTCCATTTAAGATTTAACATCTAATGGTTTCCCTGATATAGTCTATCCATCACCTGAAAGAGTCTTAATAATAGCAAGAAAAACATTACAAGTACATGCTAAAAGAATTCCTCCAAGTTGATAATATTCCACATTCACCTATCTATTCTCCTTGTAAATTAGCCCCTCACAATCAGTAGTTTCCCTTCTAATATTAATTGTCAGTAGTATGGTAAATTTAAGTCATATCTGCAAGTCTGATGCAATTAATCAATAACCTAACCAATAAAAAGAAGAATGAAACCATATGCAAAAGAGTTACCCATACTTGCGACCTACACATCGACGGTTACTAGATTTGATACCAGATAGAAAAATTCACCTGGGCCGCCATTGTTTGGCCACTAATCGCAATATGTGATCCAACAACTACAGGTAGATCATACTGTTCAAGATAAGTCCAAATAGTATCTTTAAGGACTGGAGAGACACGAACAAAAGTAGCAATTGTGTTCCGCAAAGCACCCTGTGAACGTATAAATAAAATTTTACAAATTCTCCAGAAAAAGTTCAGCTACAGCATGAAAGTTTCATCTAGAAGTCATAATGACATCAATCACTTCAGAGTTGTAGAAATCATTAAAAAAATAAATTGAGAGAAAAGAAAAGATGAGGAATATGAGAGAACAACCAACCTTGAGATATGGTGGCACATTCTCATAACCAAGGAGCTTAAATAAGGGTTCAATATCTGGAAACCAGTTCTTTCTGTCAATAGGATTCCCATTTTGCACAACCTGTAGCAGATGCCAGATTAAAAGTGAAGCCAGTTTAACTTACGTATGGAAACAGAAGGATATCCAGCCTAGAATACGTAATGAAAAACATGCATATGCATTTATGATTATAAGCATACTTTAACAGATATGCATAGACAAATGGAGATATATGCTAAAACTAAAATAAACCACAATTCGGTGACTGTAGGCTACAAATCATTGAAAATGGAACATAAAAACCAAAAGTGTGGATCCGATTTTATAATCCCAATTCACCAATACTAACACCAAATAAATTTATAGTCCACATAAGCAACTTTTGCTTCTTGGTGTTCCCATACTCCTTGTTTCACAGTTTAATGAAGACAGAAGTTTATAAAAATAAATACATATATACATCTTGTGCGAAGATATAGATCGAATACTTTTAGCAATAGCAAAAGACATACATCCAGCATATTTAGGATAGAACAATGTCTAAAGAAAATCCATGCACCAGCACCACGAATGTGGAATGTATTTGTTATTTACACTTTCTCCATGATCATTGACCAATCAAGAAAATCTTAAAAGAGACAAACAAGCGCAGATTTCTAAGACAAGCAATGTGAGAATTTTCCATGACAAATGAAAAAAGGGAGAGAGATCATTGGTGATTTAGAAAGCTTCAACCTGGGAGCAACTCTGCTATTGGAAAATTATACATCGATGAAATCCTATTAAGATTAGATGTTTATTTCTCAATGCTCAAGTGTTTCCAAAGATGTCAGAAAGATGCTTGGGATAAGTGACATAGATGGGGCTAAATTGGGAAAATGAGTGACAGCAACAAGGAAATAGTAGAGAGAGTAATGCCAACCAAAAATTAAAACTTACCGGAAAAAGGAACCAACAAATAATCATTAATCAACAATGATAGTAAATAAACAGGTTATATTCAATATCTGAGGTCCCAATGATTACGTTCATCATTATGCCACACCTAAAGTAGCTTACATTTATGGAAAACCACATGAAACAGGAAAGGGTGCCACATCCTTTGTAGCCAACTAGAAATGAGCATTCATGAAAACATAAAAAGAAGAGAAAAAAGGGAATTGATGAATCATAAAGATGCCTAAAAACTAAAAGGGCCAATACCTTCTGAAGAACATTCAAATATGCAACAAGTGCTTTTGCATCCCCCTCCTGGAACTCAGGTAAAATGGCTCCAGCAGTTTGAAGAGCCTGCTTAAACTTCTCATCATAAATTGAAAGGCAATCAAACAATGTACTCCACCCAATCGAGCGGAATGCTTTACCCTGGAGCAACTCATAAACCTTTGAAGCACCTTCTTGACTAGAAGCCTGCAAAGAACATCCGATCAAGAAAATTTATAGTTTAACACACTGTATCAGTTTAAGAAGCAATGCTTTACAAAGAGAATAATACACTTGCATACCAGGGTACCCAGCATGTTTAAGAAAGCCACAAGAGTTTGAAAGTTAGTGTGATCCTCTCCAGCAAAATTTACAAATGTCCACAGGACATCATTGCCAGACAAGAGCTCTGGTTCCTTCTGAAAAATATAGCAAATATCAATGTGCGCCAAAATAACCAACATATGACAAAACATACAAAATGCCAGGGGAAGACAATGGCAAGTGTATGGCAGAATATGTTTCACAATAAACAAGAGACATTAGGCAGCATCCTACGATATAATGAACATCTCAACTAGCAAGAACAAATTAGAGAAAGAGAGCATATATTATATTATACCCAGCAACAGAATGGCCTGGTCTCATTATAGAAGGTGCACAACAGCAGTAAAAAGGAAACACAAGTATCATTCATTGGAAGGAAATGCCATCTTTTTGGCAAACAAAAGAAACTCCAGGCTTAATCTGACTAGGACTTTTAAAATAAAATTTACCAAAAGAAATAATTCTAAATCGCCTAGCTTTATCAATAAGATCATGATTCTTCAACTTTTGTGTTTTCAAAACATTAAGTAATGCATCACCCATACAATCTTTTGGTTTTTGGAATTTGTTAGTTCATGCATAAATTGATAAAACCAACCTGATAAATTTCGCTCACAAACTCCAACAGAGACACAAACGGTAAAGGAACACCTTCAGCAGTTTGTTTATCCTGCAAGCTGCTATCATGCACAAAATCTCCTGCTGTGCGATATGTATTAAGTGTGATCATAGCCTTTTCTTTTGATTCTTTCACCTACAGAGAATATTTAACATTTGAAGAGTCAAGGTTACAATTATGAAGTATAATAAACTTAGCATATCTCCTCAAATACATCATAATTTTAAAAAGAGATAAAGCTGAATAAGTCAACCCTAGAGGTCGGAAAACAACCCAAACATAAAAACCCACCAGATAAACACTAAGCATGAAACCTACCAAACCTGAGTTTCACCAAAAGTAACCAGAACTCAAAACAATTCAAAGCCCTGGGCCTGGAATTTCGGAAAAAACAAGACCGATTGGACCTAAACCTGTGATAATCTGAATTTAATACTAAAATGCAAAATTTAGTCAACAATTCTACTCTAACCCAAAGCCCCAACCTGAAACGATCCCCAAAGTGGAAGCAACCCAAACTCATTGTGATCCAAACCTAAAAATGACCCAATCTGAAGCCGCCTGTTTCCTACCTTTGATAAGGTTTAAGTAAAACTCACAAGTATATGATGAGTTATCATCCATGCTTACAAGTCACCATCAATAAAGGAGTTAAGGTTTATTGTATATTACCTAGAATACATGACACAAGTGAAGAGACAGCCATCTGTTTCTTATGAATATGGCAATTTACATAAACACCAGTTCACAGCAAATCAACATGCCAATCAAGAAAATAAAAGATGGTACAACTAAATAAAAATCCTGACAATAAAGACTCAATTGCATGTAAAAAGATATCGTCACAGCACAACCACCCCACCCTAACGAAGAAGTACAGGATGGGGAAAAAATATCTTTGATTACTATATAACATAAAACAAAGACTGAAACAGAATCTGGCATATGTTTAGTTCTTCTTGTACCCTGTACAAATTTTTCAACATGCAAATTGCAAATGAGATAGGGAATTGAAGAACTCAGCTAACCTTGTCTCTGGCAACTGGGTGAGACAGAAAGCATGTGATTAATTTGTGCAAATAAGCATTATACATAAATACCAAATCCTCGTCATCATTCTGCAAAAGTCACAAACAACAAGGTCAACCAAGTTTAGAATACACAATGCAACAAAATTAAAGTACATCCCAACATCAATTGGAAAAGAAAAATAAACTCAATCAAAATAATGTCCAAAAGAAATGCAGAAACAACTTTCATAATGACCAATACAACCAAAATTAGAAAGAATCAATATGACAATCCACCTTTTAAAGGGGGGGAGGGGTGTGGAAGAGAGAGAAGAGAGTCCAAAAAACTAACTACAAGAACCACAAAATACATAAATACTTCTAGGAGAACTATATCCACCTGATACGCTGCACTTCGAAGAACTTTATCCAGCAAAAAGTGAAACACGTTGTTTGCAAAAACAGATTCCAAGCACAAATTTAAGTGACCCAATTCATTCGAAGAAGCAGTTGAAACTGCCTCCGAAAGGCCAATCTCATCATATATAAGCATCAAATGTACAACCCAAGCAAGCCTTACTCCACCAACAAAGCCCTCAACGTTTGGATCATTTGCCACAGCCATCACCTAACAAGTTCAAGTGTCAGCAACTGTTTCATTAACTCGAAGATTGTCACTAGAGCATCAAGAAAAGAAAGCAGACCAGGATAAAGAAGAAGAGAGACCATAGCTAATCTTACAATTTCATGGAATTCCTTTCTAAAAGAAGTGTCATGAGAGAGGACAGATGATTTGTCAGATACTGCACTAAGAGCATCTGATATAAAAGCAATGATGAGAGAGAAAAGAAGACTGTACGTAATCTGCACATGGAGATGAAAGAATAAATAAAATAGTAAGTTCCTGGGCGCATAGATGAAAGGGTATACATATATCATCTGTCTGCATGTCTGTGATGCATCCAGAAACATAATAAAAATCTTTTACACAGAAAAGTATAGCAAAAAGGACATGCCTGATGTTTTAAGGTATCATTGCTCTCACTTAGTTCAGCAGCACTATCTTTTAAAGCAGAAAAAACATCCTTAACATCTTTTGGGCCTGCATAAAACAATTTAATGTATGTCTGTAATTAACCATATGGGTCATGCTGCACCGTTGTATGCTCTGATCACATCAATATGCTTAGAAAGATCAATAAACAAAAAATCCTATTCGAAATCATCTTTTCTCTTCCACACCTCTCGAGTTGGGTGCTCTACCAAATCATGTCTTTTATGAGGACACTTACAGATCCCCTCTTTGCATGTCCCAAACACTATTTAACAATAATATCTTTTAGCCGAGGGACTGGAACAACAATGTTGCATTAAAAGCAAAGAATCATAGTAGAATTTGATCAAATTTGCGATGCTGACATGCAAAATTAAAAATCATGGGAACACAGATGTGCAGTGAAATGAATTTTTTGAGTTATTGACATATGTCACATTTAAAAATCCACCTTTAAAATGCAGAATTGCTCAGTACTTTCATGCAAAAGAACTACAAGATAGCACCTTATGAAAAGGGAAAGAAAAGTCCATCAAATTCTCTGCTTACTTGTCCGCACAACTAGAACAGAAAGTGCAAGGCAATGTCCAAGTATAAGTCGCTCCCTGCTGACTACAGCTCGCCGCTCAACAAGAGAACCTCTAGAATCAAGAAGATAACGTTCAGAAAGAGGCCCACCCAAACCAGCTGGTTCCTCCCGATTAAGCTCCTATAGTCAAAAGGGCATCCAATGCATTCAGAAGTACATACAAGAGAGATTAGAGGGAAGCTAACACATAAGGCCAATAAGAAAAGGCAAATTCCCATCCTAAAGCCATCAGCCTATGGTTCAACCGAGGTGCAAAACTAGATAAAACCAGACTGTTGCAATGAAATTCCATCATCCCAATGCATCTTTAGAAGAAATCACTGATGTTCTCAAAAATCCATTATCATACTTCACAAATAATAATAAGCAAAAGAAATCGAACATAAAGGATGGGTCAATTCTATCCTGAAAATATAACTCAGATTGATATGTCCAACAATCATGCCACTAATACTAGTTCTCAATAACATTGACTTCAACAAGAGAGGCTATTACATTCAAAACATGGAATCTTTCCTAAGGTAAACCAACCACATGGTAACACTATCTTTTTATCTACACCATTGTTTTAAAAAGAAGTCCACTTAGAACATTCCAATATATAAGCACTCAGATAGTCACAGAAATAAGCACCTTTAGATTTGGGGAAGAAAAGAGATTATTCCATCAAATCCACTTAAAATCAAGTGATATTTATTCTTATCTCTCTTATGAGCATGCTCTATAGTTTAATGGCTCAAATTGAGTAGGATTTAAAAGTAAAAATAAAAGAAAAGAACAAACATATTAAGTTCATATGTTTCTCAAATAAAGCATGCATTTTGTGGCATAGAAATTTGCTCAATTGTTCTATCTTATATGAACTACCCAAACAAAGACTATCACTAAATCCAAAAACAAATATCAAAAAGCTGAACCCTTCTTTAAAATAACGATGGTTATCAGACATCTTGGCATTTGCAAGACAAGGAGTTGTCAATTCTCCCACTGGTGAATAAAATTTAAAAGCCAAGAAATTTAATAAAGGATTATTACAAAATGAAAGTAAAAGCTATGCAAATTCTCATACCTTTATTAGAGAAATCAATCGCTGTCTAAGTCCAGAATTGATCAGATCTTCCAGATATTTCTGAATATCAGCCACAAGATCAGATTCAAGTCCCTGATCCAGTACAACAGCCTACAAAAGAGCAAGTAATAATTCTTAGACCCGAAAAATATAAGGCTAAAATTGCAAAAAAGTTATGCAAACTAGCTGAATCTGGAATATGCATTAAAGAGGAAACTACCCTCAAAAGTGTATATAGAGCCATTATTAGATCGCGCCTCTCGGTATACCAAAGTCCAGCTGCAAGGCGTTGAATCTCTAGCGGTCCTCTTCCCATTAAACCCCACTGGAAAACAAAAATTATAAGGAAATATAGATACAAGAACAAATATGTTTGCATAAAAACATGAACCAACAGAAATAGAAAAGATTGACAAGAGCAAAAAGGACAGAGATTTACCTCTTGGTTGGCAGAAAGAAGCAAACGAACACAATCTATTTCATTTAGATGGAGGTCATCACTGAGTTTCAATGCCTATCATGCAGCGAAGCACCAAGTACAAAAAAGAAAGAACATAGAAGAACAAGAGTGAGTTAAACAGGTTAGGACAACAGGCATACATAACCAACGAAGAAGACATAGACCTTGCTGATTATAAAGACAAATGTTATAATGAACAAAGTTTCAACAATGGCATTGAATCGGGGCAAAAAATTTTCAGTAGCGGCACAACTACTAAAACTGAAAAGAATTGGCCCAAGTCAAGTTTGATAAGTAAATTCATAAAAGCAAACAAACCTCTCTAACAAGAGTTTGGTAGTATTTCACCTATTTTTTCAAGACAATTTCTAATAGACTCTTTTTTTAAACACACACAACAACTACAACAACAAAACTAAATTCAAAACCTCATTTCTCAAGGTAAAAAATAGTAATTAAAACATTTGCAAAACAAAAAACAAACCAAATGGGAGAATTTTTAAAATTAAAATCAACTCACAATCTGAGCATCTTGATCATCAAGAGAAATTGGCGGAGAATCTGGAAGTCTAACTTCTTTGGACTGAACCTGCACCCGATCTGAGGGTTTTGGTGACTACAAGAACACCAAATTTTCAAAAGAAAAAAAAATACTAAATTAATGAACAGTAGTAATAACAAAAAGAACTTATGCACAAATTGTTGAAGAGAGAGAGAGAGAGATAATACCGGATAGGAGAGAAGAGATCGGAAAGTGGAAACGGAGCTGCGAATGGCATGAAGGAGCTCAACTCGTTGCGCTGGTGATGGAGGAGAAGGGCTGAGGAGGGAGGATTCAATTGTGGCGAGGAGTTGCTTTGGTGATACCATCTTTTGTTGCAAAACCCAACCCTACGTGAAAGTAGGAGATCTTCAAAGTAAGAAGCATACAGAGAGAAAGAATGGGTAGGGTAAAAACAAAACAAACGAGAAAATGATGTTGATGAGTAAGAGAATAGGGAGGAGAAACTGGCAATGAGGTAGGAGGTAAAATGCCTACCCAGATAAGTCTTTTTTCTTTTTCTTTTTTTTTGTTTTCTGGGCCAAATTTTATCCTAACCCTAAACTGTATTATTTCGATTAAATGAAGCTTCTATGAAATTGAAAGAAAATTCTTGAAAACTGATAACCACATTTAAGAATGAATCAGTTGCACAAACTCAACTAAATAAAACAATTAAATTCAAGATATAGCTATATAGGTCTATAGTTCAAACTTCAAATCAAGAGTACAACAAGCGACCATGCAAAAACACCATAATCATTCAAATACAGATTCCAAGATATTAGATACAAGATAGGCAGCTATATGAACTCAAAAATAAATAAGTAAATAAACAAATTGTCCAACCTAACCAACAAAAGCAATTTACCTAAAAGGAAGAGAACTTATAGAGGAAAAGTAAGAAATTAGGTTACCGAAATCCAGGAGCGACAACCGACGGCTATTGAGTGGGCGATGAAGAAAATGACGATTATTAAACGGCAGTCATGGCACTTGGAGAAGACACTGACCAAACAATGGAATGGTGGAGAAACGGAGGAGCAAAGATCGAGCGATGGCGGAGAGGGAAAAGTGTGAAAGTTGAGTAAGAATTTTCTGAAATTTTTGCAGCAGAACAGTGAAGACGAGAAAGAGTAGAAACCAAAACCCCGCTCTAAAGCCCTAAAAATTTTTAACGGGTCGAATTTAAATTTTCAGTCGATTTTTGTAATAAAAAAACGAGCGACCAAAAAATGTTAAAAGGCGTTAAAACTACGCGTCGTTTCGGATTTTCTCTTCGTAAAATGTAAAACTGGACAATGTAAAATGGTCATGTGGCCTTTTGCCTTTTGGCTTATAAATATAAAAATAGTCTCTAATCTTGTGCAAATGATCAATTAAACTTCTGAACTTCTATTGTAATCAAATAAGCCCCTAACATAATATACAATACGATCAAATACATTGGATTTTTTTTTAGGTAATATACATAGGAAATTTTCTAACATTACTTTTTATTCCAATCAAATCAAATAGTAAAACCTTCGAATCCCGGTACACTTCTAAAATAGTAAAACCTTCACTTTGAGTATTTTTTTTTTTATATTTACAAGTTAATCTTGTTCGAGCCGGGTTTGCCCACTATGGGGTAAAGCTCTCCCAACAAATGTTTTCTTCATTCACAAGACTCAAACTCGAGACCTTACTTAAGGAGAACAAGTGTCAAACCACTTAAATCAACCCCTTGTTGGTACCTTCACTTTGAGTATACATCCGATAGAAGTTACTCTAGGGATAACAGGGTGATCTTCCCCTCGGTAGATGTGATAATTTTCCATTTTCGAATTACTATATACAACAATAAAAAAGAAAGAATGTTCAATATTATTAAATTTGATAGGGATGTGATAAAAATCTAATTTTCCTAGTGTTTTATGTGAGGAATATGTAAGAGGCTAGAAACGTATTTCGCTATACAAAAATACAAGTCGCTGTTAAGATTTGATATTATGCTGCTATAACATATTTACTTTACAATAATAAAATAGCAAACCAGATATAATGAGATCATGTTTCAGCCAGAAAAACAAAAAGAAAATAGGTTGGGATTTTTTTTTTCTCATGAAGGCCATCTAATGCAACAAAAACTCTCCTCTTTTTTTAAACTGGAGAAAGAAAGCTGACCAAATAAGAACATAACTCAAAGTCAATTCAATTAGACTGTGGAACCTTCCTTCATAGTGGTAATGTTTAATTCTTCTTTATTTGGTACCTCACTAATCACAGTTATGACAGTCTTTTCCATTGGAACTTGATCAGCAGGAACCACCTGCAGAGGCTCCAAGGAATCTACTATGTCTCGCATTAGAGGCCTTGCTTTCGGGTTTCGGTTCAAGCAATGGTAAGCTAGCATGGCAGCTTTGTGTACACCTTTGATGGGATACTCTCCTTCTAATCTTGGATCAATTATGTTGAGTATCTTCTTCTTCTCTTTAAGTAGCGGTAGAGCCCAATCTGTGAGGTTTTGTTCGCGGGCTGGTCTTGACTTGTCTAATGATTTCCTTCCTGTTAGGAGTTCAAGAAGAACAACACCAAAGCTGTAAACATCGCTTCGAGGAGTCAGATGTCCTGCAGACACATAAATTGTCAATGAAATGGTTAAAGAATCAGGTAGGAAGAAAGTTGCAGTCATTTGATATTCTTCTTCCTTAAGAAAAGTGAATGCAGATGATTGATGAATATTAGAATGAGAAGATTACTACCAAAAAACTTATTTACCTGTCATGATGTACTCAGGTGCAGCATAGCCATATGTTCCCATAATGCGAGTGGAAACATGGGATTTGTCTCCCACTGGCCCATCTTTGGCAAGACCAAAATCAGAGAGCTTGGCGTTGTATTCCTGTTTATTAAATACATTTATGAAAAGAATTATATTAATTTAAGTTAAAAGATGATCTAAAAGAACTAACTACAATTGATTGGCATAATTCTTGCTATTTAATCAAGCAGATTGTTTTGCATTAATCCACAACTTCTCATGGTATTTAGAGAAAGGCATGTTCTACATCTCAGATAAGACTTTGTGTTTAGAGCACAAGAAATTACATTTTCGGGAAATATCAGTTCAAACTACAAACTTGATGAAGCATTCTTAACCTTGGTTTTGACAAATGTAGTAAATGTTTAAAAGAAATGTGATCTGGCACCATAATCCTCAGCAACTTGTGCACTGAAGATTATGATTATAGCTGATAGATTCCTCAGCAGCATCAGATTTATAAAGCATTGTCCATTATAATCAAAGTCTATTTCCTTATAGTTCCTTTAGAAGAAAGAGCAGGCAAATTTCAGTAAACCAAGTACTAACCAGGTCCAATAGAATATTAGATGTCTTAAAATCACGGTAGATCACAGGTTTCTCTGCTTCATGGAGAAAGGCAAGTCCTTTTGCAGCACCGAATGCAATCTTCATCCTAGTATACCAAGGAAGAGGAAGCAATACTCCTGTAACAATGGATGTTTGCATCAGTTACCTATATAAAAGTATGCATATGCAATGCCTACCAAGATTCTTCAAATAACTTTGCCTGTCAATTATTTTAGCCAACAATGCGATACAGGAACTAGCTAAGAATGATTTCCAGCTTCATTAAGCTATTCTCATGTCTTAAAACTAATATATCTGTTCATATACATGTGATCTAGCTAAGAATGACGAACGCTTTCCTTTGATTGTGGGAATTGGAGTTCCCATTGATGAAGAGAGGAATGAAAGCGACTTGGTAGCCTAACAAACTGTTATTTCTTTTCTGGTTTGCTTGGTGAAAGGGTCACTTCATTATATTTCCTCAAGACATATTCAAGGTTCCTGTAAATTAATGGCATGGCAATTTTTTATTATGAACTTAAAATCTACTTACTTGAAAAAAGATTGTTTTCCACACTGCCACGAGCCATATACTCGTATATTAGTACCCGATGGTCATCTTCACAGCAGTAGCCAATTAGTTTCACCAAATTTGGATGAGAAAGCTGCCCCAGAAATATGACTTCTGCCTAATAGTCCAGAAAGTTTTTCATCAAATCAAAGTCTTATGCAGCAGAAGACAACAACACAAATGTAGAAGTCTTGGTAATGATAACAAACTCATTTTTCTTTCACATATGAATATAATAACAAAAATCGAAAGGAAGAGTACCAGCCATTCTCTGTGTCCCTGATAACTATTATCACCATCATGCACCTTTACAGCAACAGTAAGTGGCTGAAGCTCAAGCCCCTCTCGTAAGTCCTCAGAAATGAACCCTTTATAAACACTTCCAAAACCTCCCCCGCCCAAGACACGGTCTTGCCTAAAATTTCCAGTGATAATTTTCAACTCATCAAATGTGAACGCGATCAAAGGATTCGCAGCAGAATCGCGACGTAGATCTTCTACTTCTTTGGGATTTGATGGCAACTTAGTAACTTCCCTCCTTTGTTTTTCTGAGGGACTCTGATCTTTTGGAGACTCTGAATAGGCATATAAGCACAAATGTCATTGTCTTTATTTATGTATGCAAGTTCTCACATCCTAAAAAGACCAAACAATCATTTTCTCTTGGTGAAAGAGAAAGATGAATAGAGCTTTACAATTTGCAGAAACATCCATATTTTAGCTAACTAGATAATATCTTAGAGGCTCAAACCTTCCTGATATTTGTAAAGTAAAAGACCAGAAAAAGAGAGCCTTATGACTTATATATTAGTGTGGAATTAAGTTAAGGCAAAAGAAGCTCACACATCCTTCATCTTTTTTCTTTTTTAAAATTTCATTTCTACTTTTAATTTAAATTTATAATTAAACAAAAAGCAGCCAACATCAATAATACTCAATATGGATTCCAGAAAAGTTGAAGTAATTTAGCAGCAGGATGATGCAGAATATGAGAAGTATGGGTAAATTTGCAGAAAATGAAGAGAAAAGAGAAAGCTAATTGCTAATTTTGAAGGAATAAATTATTATTAGACAAATAAAAAGGGTTATCAAAGTTCACCAAAAATAGTGTAAAATAGTACTACCATTTAGATAAGAATCAGCGCACTACAGTGACAGCCATCCATTGCCAAAAAAACAAAAAAACCCACTACTGTCTCTAGTGGGAATAAAGAAAAGCTAAAGAAACCTACATTTTGCTCTCTCTTTCCCAATTCTAATTGCAGAAGAATCTTAAAATCAAGAACATATATCTGTATGAGAAAAAACAGTGAAAGAAAAAGAATCCCAAACAGAATTGATTCAAAGAATCTATCTAAGATATGAGATGATCAAAGAGACAACATGGAAAAGAATATTCATTTAACAATTTCAAGATTCAGACTTTACATTAAATAAATTCAATAAGAAAAAGAAGATGATTCTGACTGACATATAAATCATATGTAAAATTCAAGTGCATTAAGCAGAGGATAATACAGGGGAAAACAGAGTATGTGCACTTGAAGTGTAATTCAAGTTTCAGCTCTAAAAATTAGTTCACTTCATCATATAAACTAGAATTTCTTACGAAATAGAGGAAGAAAACACAATTATTTAAATTTAATGAAGGGGAAAAACAAAAAGAAGAATTAAACAAACCTGACTTAGCATTAGATGAGACTCTGTAAATGGAAGGCTCCCACCTACACAAGCAATTCCCCATTATAGCAAAGAAGCAGAAAAGAATCCAAAAGAAAAGAACCCAACTTGCAACTTCCCTTCACAAACACCCCATCATCAAAACCCAAATTTTTTTTCAACAGAAAAAAAAAAGTTAAAACCCAAATCAGCAAAGCCAAAAAGAAGACTCTGTTATCATGAAAACAGAGCAATGTTGGTAACTTGTGTTGAAATTGTGAAGGGATGGCAAATTGCAAAAACGGTGATGAGAGAGAGAGAGAGAGA
>AWWV01010219.1:0-21138 GCA_001974805.1 Corchorus capsularis
AGGTGTTAGTATGAAGTTTCTAGATTGACATTAAGTATATATGTTATTTTCCCTGTCAAGAGCTGTAGGTTGCAAGTGAGTTACGTGAGAGAGGAATATCAGCTGATTATTACCATGCAGACATGGATGTAAATGCTCGTGAGAAAGTACACATGCGGTAAGCTCAAATCTTCTTAACTTTTGGAGTAATTGTTGTAGTATCTTATTCTCATGATAACCTCTTTTCTTTTGTATTTTCTTACCCCAGTTTTAATTAAGATTTGCAAAACACACATTGTATTGATGAATGATTGCTAAATATATTTTATTTCTTTGTGATGACTATATTTCTCACTTTAATATTTCTATTAATTAACAGACTGTGTAATGACTATATTACCTGCTCAATTTTATGCTCAAATATTATTGCATTCTAATGTTACAAAAAAGTAATTTCTGGACTATTTCTTTGATAATTTTTTTTGTTCCTATTAAAATAAAACACAAATTTTAAAAAATTACACTGTGATTATATACAAATGAAATTTATTTCTTGAGGTTTAAATTGTGAAATACTTGAATGGATTGGATAACTAATTCTTACCTTTCTGATAACTTTGCAACCTAGTGATGACCGGTAATAACTGAAGTTCCTTTTCTGTTTTTGCCTTTATATGTAACAGCCAGACATCACTGCTCCAGGAATCAATATATTAGCAGCATGGCCTCCTCATACTCCTCCAACTTTGCAGCCTAGTGATGACCGGTCCGTGCAGTGGAACTTTCTGTCAGGAACATCAATGTCATGTCCCCATGTTTCAGGAGTAGTTGCTCTTATCAAATCTGTCCATCCAGATTGGTCACCTGCAGCCATTAGATCTGCTATTATGACCACAGGCAAGATACATATAACAAACAACTCCTTTTACATTTTTACAAGTAAAAGTTTTTCTGCATATCAATGCCTAAACATGACAGTATTAGATTAGAAACAGAGACAGTTTGGTAAAAAGCAACAAGCTCTTATTACCCTGACATGGCATAATTTTATGTTTTATTGCCTTAATTTCTTGCAGCTTACACAAGAGACACAAGCCATGATAGTATTCTTGCTGGTGGCTCAATGTCAGGTTCCAACCCTTTTGACATAGGTGCTGGCCACATAAACCCTTTAAAAGCCATGGATCCAGGGCTCATCTATGACATGAAAACAAGTGATTATATTCTTTTCCTCTGCAACATCGGGTACAGTCAAGAACGAATAAAGCGGATAGTTCTTCCTTCTCCTGGGGTTGACACCAACTGCAACCATGTGTTTCAAACAAATGCAAATGTGAATTATCCATCAATCAGCATCTCGAATCTGAAATCCGCCTTGACCATAAAAAGGACAGTGAGGAATGTGGGATGGGGGAAGACTGCAATTTATTTTGGTACTGCAAAAGAGCCTGATGGAGTGGAAGTGGTTATTTGGCCTAGGGTTCTGTTTTTTACACCTCTGAAGCAAGAAATCTCATATTACGTGACTCTGAAGCCACTTAAGAAGTCTCAAGCAAGATATGATTTTGGAGAAATAGTTTGGTCAGATGGCTTCCACTCTGTTAGAAGTCCACTAGTTGTCCTTGTGAATACTGTTGCTGCTGATGATTTCACACTTCGCTCCACCATTTAAAGTCTTATGTCTCTCTTTTGCTTTGTTGCTTACAATAATCATCAGAATTGTCCCAAGGAAGTTTGAGCCTTTTCCCTGGCTCGGTAGGGTGTAACCAGTTAAATAAAATGATACTTGAATATTGCAGTATCTTAATTTTTTAGTCTCATCCAAGAAATTTGAAAGAACAATTTGCTAAAGTTACAACCTTGCATGATACTGATATACTTCATTTTATATTTTCATCCTACCATGAAGATAATCTCTTGTTTCTCTCTTGGTCCCTTTTTTTTTTTTTTACCAAGAAAGCGTCTTGATCTCATGTTTAGTGGGTGGGAAGGAAGTATTGCATCATGGTATATGTATTATATATATACGACTTAGTAGCCATTTTGCCCCATGGACAATGAGCCTAGGCATATTTTGGCCCCTAAACTTCTAATTGGACTAAACAACCATTTTCCCCCTTAAACTTGTAGAGTTTGGACGTTTTGTCCCATGGACTTCAATTTTGGACATTTTGCTCCCTCAACTTCAATTTTGGGACGTTTTGCCCTCTTAGGTTAACGGTACTGTTAAACCGATGACGTGGCATTGCCACGTGGCACAAAAATGCCACGTGACATTGCCATGTCATCGGTTTTGTCCTATGTGGCAATGCCACGTGGGCCGTGTTAGTCTGACGTGGTAATGCAACGTGGCGAAAAATGCCACGTGGCATTGCCACGTCATTGGTTTAATGGTACCGTTAGCATAAGGGGGCAAAACGTCCCAAAAATTGAAGTTCAGGGGGCAAAATGTCCAAAATTGAAGTTCAGGGGGCAAAACGTCCAAACGCTACAAGTTCAAGGGGGAAAATGGTAGTTTAGTCCTTCTAATTGTGACAATTTGCCCCATTAACTTTCCAAATTTATGACAATTTGTCCTCCTTCAGGGGGTAAATTGTCATGAACTTGGAAGTTTAGGAGAAAAAATATCTTGATGTTGGAAATTCAGGGAGCAAGTTGTCACAATTTGAAGTTTAGAGGGCAAAATGTCATCGTACAATAGTTAGGGACAAAAAGGCTAATAAACCTATTACTATTATATATGTGTGTGTGTATTAAGATTTGTAATATATCCCATGTGTTAAGAAAATAGGAATACATATACAATATATTAAGATATCCAAATTAATAAGGGATGAAACGTACATGGAGGATTGAAGAAGCTAAAAGCTTAGACTATTAAGTGGTGCCTAACATATATGTGAACTATATTACATATAGTCTTGAATGAGATAAGGCACGATATCTCTATAGTTTTAACAAATTGGTATTGCTATTATAGTTTAGTTAGATTTGATTGGTACAACTAGCTGTCTTTAATTAATATAGTGTCTCTTATATAACACATAGTTTGAGATGCTGTTAAGGGTCAAATTGGGGATATCTAAGCCCATTTAAACACAAAAATCCCGATATTTTTACCATAGCCAAAAATACTGAAAATGCCCTATTTTTCCCATTTTCACAAAATATTTCATAAAAGCCTATATTATTTTACACATAAAAAGGCCTACATTTGACCCACATACACATAAAAAAGGCCCAATAAATTTCACTCACACACTTGAAGCCTAAACAAAACCCATGTTTTTCAAGGCCCAAAGAAATTGCCAACGAAAGCCCAAAGTTTGCTAAGTCGGCACATGAAGACAAACATTTCTCATTTCTCACGGCAAAGAACTTTCACCATCACACGACAGTAAAAGCATCTTGCAGTGCCGCTCAAGGGGGGAACCAGAGATGCCGCAGGAAGATGCCGATAAATGAATATTGCCAAAGGGAGTAATATTTACTTATAATCAATTATTCTCACATTTAATTACGGCGTTAAAAGCTTAACTGCTGCAACAAAACACACTAACTATCCCTGATTTGCAGCACAACAACGTGGACCAAACCCACGGCGGGAAAACATTTTGAAGATGTGGCTTGGAGGCATGTGAAGGTGGGAATCTGCCATGGGTTATATTTTGGAAGGGACAACTTGCTTGGAAGTTGTTTTCGGCTTCAAGGATAACCTTATGGCAAGAAAGGGAAAGAATGCAGCAGTTGACTTGCTGCAAGAATCTCAGCAATGAAACCGACTTGGCACTTAGAAAGGCAAAACAATTCAAAAGTGGGAAAAACGACTTTGGACATAGCCCCGATATAGAAGATGCCATGACAGAGGGTTGGTGGAATCTTTCGGCAGGAATCATGCTGTGAAAGGCACCGTACGGCAGTAGAGACATTATAAATAACCTCACCGCAAGCTTCATCTTCAACCTTGGGAACGCCTACAGCTCACTTTTCTTCTGCAAATTACTTCCCACTTGCTTTTCTTTGAATTCTTTCCCTTTAGCTACCATTCCCATCTTCTTTCTTCAAGCTCATCTTTCAAAGTGTAATCCCATTTGGTTAAAGCAAATAAAGATGCAATTTTTTCTTTCAATCTTAACTTTAGAGTGATGCTCTGTTCTTGGAACCAAATAACAGGGAAAAACAGAGCCCATATTTCCCTATTCAAGAAGGCAAATCTGCCGTAAACACCCTTTTGCCGCAGTATTTTTGCCGCTGCAATTGGTTGTCTTCTCAGCACTCTGCGAGACTCTTTCTTCAAATTTGATTTCCTTTCAAACCATCGCGGCAATAGTCTATTTCATATTTTCCTCTAGAAAAACCCTATTTCTATTCGAAAAAGGGGTCGGCCCAAACCCTTTGGAGCCGAGACTAGTTAGCCCATATTTGCTGCACAAAAAGCTCCCCACAGATGCTTTATCACTTATACAGGAAGGCTGGGTTAGAGATCCGTCATATTGATATGTAGATTTTCTAATTAACTTGACGCGAAGAAGTTATTGTACCACCTTTGGAGGAAGATGTCAAAGTACATGTTAGACTAAGGATTTAAACCTCGTTAATTATCTTATATACCAAAAAAGAAAATCAGATCCATAAAAAATTATGAATAAATCCAAAATTTTTGATAATATATCATTACAGAATTTTAATTTTAATATATGTAATTGTAATCAAGCAAATAGAGTATGTGGTATCATCACTGTATCCTCAATTGAAGAAATGACAAACTATGTTGTTCTTGTTCATCTTGTAAATTAGGGTTTTCCAATTCCAAGCAATTAGCTTTCCACCAAAGGGCACGACTTCTTTTGAATAGTAAATACTCCTAATCGTCCCCGACAGTCACACAATCTATGTCACCCACCAATAAAGAAACAGAATAGGAGAGAGAGAAACATAAGAAACAATGAATTGTTGATGCGAACTAACGAATGAAATAGTGCCACGTAAGAGAAGAACCAATTAGAAGGTACGGTTAGATGAAAAGACGGGTGAGAATGAAAGATTAAAATAATTAGAGAGCTCCCGTGGTGCTATTTGAATCACCGCATTTGGATGGGCAAAACCCTCTTTCTCTTTCTCTTTCCATAAACCCAAAACTCCTTTTTTTGTTCTCTCTCTTGGCGGCTGAGGCTGAGGCTGAGAGTGTTATTGGTCCCTCTCCCTTTCTTCTAAAACCCCATATCAGAGTTTTCGGATTTTTATTTTAGGGTTGTACTTTGTAGAAATTCGATCTGGTTTAGTGATGGCGGCCACAGTTGCTCCCCCTGCAGATCGTATCCTTTGAAAAAGAAATTTATTATTGCTTTCATCTTCTAGATCTGTACTGTGCTTTTCGATCCGCCTATTATGCATGTCTTGTCTTGTCATATTCGATTTTGAATTTTTCGTTTATTGATTCATGTTCTGGATTCCATGTTCTGCTCTCCTTTTATATAGTGTTTGAATTCTTTGGAGTTTCCATTGATTGTTATTATTATTGATTGATTTTGTGGTGATTGATTTGTTGAATTGTAAATGGTATTTGGGTGTGTTTTTTTTCTCTGAATTTTGGATTTGATAGATGGGTTTATTCGAAAATTCGCCAATTTTTTGTATATCCTTTACTCCTCGCTTTCCTACAGAAGCAGCCGAGCTGTTGCAGAAATTGACTTTGGACTCACAAGCAAAACCCCTGGAAAATCCTGAGCCTACCAAGAAGGTAATCCAAATTCCTTTTATTAGGGTTTTTGATAAACTGTGTGTCATGAACTAGTAATTTTTGATACTTATTTTCGAAGATTTCTCAGTTCATGGGATAAACTGTGTGTCATGAACTAGTAATTTTTGATACTTCTTTTCGAAGATTTCTCAGTTCATGGGACAACTTAAATCACTGATCCATGTACTGTCTTCTTTGAAGTGGCGAGAATTTGGATGGTGTTATCTAATTTGGCTGATTTGCTTTTTGTGCAGCCTTCTGTTTATCAGTATGGGTCTGTTGATTCTGGCAACACAGGGAATACTCAAATCCCTTCTTTTGATCGATCTGTAATACCAGATTTTATGGATCCAACTATGTGCTATGTTCCCAATGGTTATCCATCTGCCTACTATTGTGGAGGTAAACAACTTTTCTTGAATTTTTGAACTGAATTGTAGTGGTGCTGGTGCTCATTATCTATGTTGTATTCTGAATGAATAGGGGGGCTATAATTGAATTTATCTGATTATTGTAACTTGCAGGCTTTGATGGCAGCACTGGTAATGACTGGGATGAATACTCACGATATGTGAATCAAGATGTAGTTGATGCGACTTCGGTGAGTTCTATAATCTACTTATGCTGGAAGTAGATGTCGGTTGATATATTTTTCCTGAACTTTTTAGTGACAAAATTTATGTTATGTTGTGTCAGGACAATGGGTCTCTTATGTATCACCATGGTTATGGCTATGCACCATATGGACCATATTCACCTGCAACTTCTCCAGTTCCAACTGTGGGAAATGATGGTCAGCTCTATGGGCTGCAACACTACCAGTATCCTCCCTACTTCCAGCCACTGACTCCAACCAGTGGCCCATTTACTCCAAACCCTGCTGCTCCAGCTCAAGGTGAGCTTTCAACCTCTGCTGCCGCAGATCAAAAGCCATTGCCCGTTGAAACAGCTAATGCAAATACCAAGGGAGTTGCTAATGGGGGTAGTGTGAAGGGGAATAATGGTTCAGCCGCAATGAAACCATCATACCAAAATTCTTTCAACTCTAATACCAATTCTTATGGAAGGGGAGCTTTGCCTGGAGGTATTCCTGCCTCTGGATATCAGGATCCAAGATATGCTATCCCGTGGGATATGTTTTCAGATGGGCAACACAGGCCTGTGAATGGCACTGGAATTAACTCTTCATTTTCAAAAGGAAATAATGCCCCATCTTCAAGGAATCAAAATTACCGTTCAAATTCTCATTACACGGTATGCATGATTTTGATTTTGATTTGTCTCTTATAATTAATTGTTTTGTTTTACTCACATTATTGGTCTTCTTTCTAGATCTTGCTTCTAATGATTTCACTCTTAGAATCTGTAGGGATTACAACATGGTCTATATTCTGGTATGGGTACAGCTCATGGATATATAAATAGGATGTACCCCAACAAAATATATGGTCAGTATGGAAACATATACAGACCTGGAATGGGCTTTGGATCTAATGGTTTTGATCTGCGCACAAATGGAAGGGGTTGGTTGGCTGCTGACAACAAGTACAAACCTAGGGGGCGAGGCAATGGTTACTTTGGTCCTGGAAATGATAACATGGATGGTCTTAATGAACTGAACAGGGGGCCTAGGGCTAAGGGATCTAAGAACCAAAATGGTGCGGCCGCACCTATCACAGCAGATGTTAAGGGGCAAAATATTGCCTCGGATGGAACTAATGGTGAAGAGCAGGAAAAGACATGTGTTGTTCCAGATCGCGAACAGTATAACAGAGAAGAATTTCCTGTGGATTATACCGATGCCAAGTTCTTTGTGATTAAATCATACAGTGAGGATGATGTCCATAAAAGCATTAAGTACAATGTCTGGGCCAGCACACCCAATGGTAACAAGAAGCTTGATGCAGCTTACCAGGAGGCTCAGCAGAAACCTGGTGGCTGTCCTGTATATCTTTTCTTCTCGGTGGGTGCCTTGGTTCAAGTGTTTATTTGGTTATTTTTTACCTAGTTTTTGCTTTGTGCTCATATGCTCTTTAATTTTTTACTTTCTGTAGGTCAACACAAGTGGGCAATTTGTGGGTGTTGCTGAGATGGTAGGGCCTGTTGATTTTCAGAAGAATGTAGAGTACTGGCAACAGGACAAGTGGACTGGCTGTTTCCCAGTGAAGTGGCACATTGTAAAGGATGTACCAAACAATTCTTTGAAGCACATCACCTTAGAGAACAATGAGAATAAACCTGTCACGAATAGCAGGGATACACAAGAGGTATTGTTTGTTTCTAAAGCCATATTTACTATTTTATTGCTAGTTTCTGTTTCCTCCCTTTCTTTACTTTGACTTTAAGGGCAATCTCCTTTTGACTTCGTGCAGATCAAGCTTGAGCAAGGACTGAAGTTGATCAAAATTTTCAAGGAACATTCCAGCAAAACTTGCATTTTGGATGATTTTGAGTTTTATGAGGTCCGCCAGAAGGCAATCCAGGATAAAAAGGCTAAACAGCAATTTCAAAAGCAGGCAAGACATAGTTTCGGCTTTACTGCCGATGTTTATTAGAACTGAATGTTTCTTTTGATTCAAAGTTTTACTTGGAGCTTGAAATCTCCATGTTGCTGATCTGGTTTTCATTTTATGTTTTTGGTTTCTTAAATTCAGGTATGGGAAGGAAAGCCTGTAGATGAGAAGAAAGATGTAGCAAATGGAACACAGAACTGTTTGGAAGCTGGATCAGATTTGGTTAAGGAACCAAGCTTAACTGATAATTCCAATGGGGATCTAAAGCTTTCAGAGAATGGTTCAGCGAATCCAATTGTAGTTCCAGACAAGAAGGTTTTATCGAATGGGATTGCCAATGGTTGCTAGTTCCTGCCAATCCCCTTGCGACGGTTCATGGTCTTGTAGAATATGAAGAGGAGTTTCCAGAAATTTTGATCTGATGATTTAGAATTTTAGATCACAGTACCATGGACTGTCGAAGTAGATAATCTGTCTTCGCTGATATGAAGTGAATAATCTTATGGCGGGGCAGTGTAGGTTTCTTGGAATCCAGAAGGCCAGATTATTCTGTTTCTTCACTGGGTAGCTCCTGTCAGGTTTCCCCTTAGGAGGTTGGGTTTAGGGTTCTTATTTCATTGTCGTCTTTTATTTTACTTTTCATTTTCAACCTTTTTTTTTCTCTTTTTTTTACCCTTTTATATCCTATGATATGATGTTTTACATGCTCTAGAACAACTTGGTATTTACTTTTAGCTTGCCGTTTCTAAGTTCTAAGTTTCTCTCTGGGTTGTCGTTTTACATAAAAGCAGTATTATTTGCGTGGAAAATGAGAACAGAAAAAAAAAAGAGCAATGTAATGTGAACAATTGCTGCTCTCTTTCATTCCAGGCAAAGAAAATGCTTGTCTGAATCTGGATCCCAATTCCCAATTTCACACTAATATTTTAGTTTATCATCATGGTCTCGTAATGAAAAAAATATAAAAGAAATATTAATAGAAATGTGCAAAAAATATATATGAAAACTATAGATAAAGGAAAGAAATTACGTAACGTCATTATATTCAATTCAATGGGCCATGCAATCTGATCGAAAAATATTTACAAGTTAACCCTGTTCCGGGTTGGCGGGTTCGAGCCGGGTTGGCGGGTAAAGCTTTTTTCAACAATGATTTTTTCTATTCACAAGACTCGAACTCGAGACCTTGTCAATGATTTTCTCTATTTATTCATAAGACTCGAACTGGAGACCTTGCTTAAGGTGAACAAGTGCCAAACCACTTGAACCAATCGAAAAAGATGAACTCGAAACCTTGGTTAAGGGGAACAAGTGTCTTGAACCAACCACTCGTTAGTAATCGAAAAAGATTTAACTTATACGAAATTGATTTTAAAAAAATATTATATAGTAATATACTATTTAGTATATATATATGGAGTATATTTTATTTTAATTTATTTTATAGTGATTATTACTATTAATCCAAGTCTAGTATGGTTATAGTTTCTTATAATTTAGAGCTAACAGACAGTCAAATACAATAATCCAATCCTGAGTCAGAATGACACGTGAGACTGTGAGAGATAAGTATAGCGTTATTTTTAATGGAAACTGGAAGTGCATGTATGTATATATCTCTTCTCATCTCTTCCATTTCCAATTTAAGCAAAGTAATCAAATTTCAGAAAAAAAAAAAAAGGTGAAGTCTTTGTTTGCCAGAAACAGAGATGGGCACTTCTTTGAGGAGTATTGGCAGAAGGGTAGGTGGCCTTCCCTTGTGTTGGAGGAGGCCATTTTCGACTGCTGTTTGCGATGTTGAGAATCAACAGACAGCTGCCAGTGCCAAATCCTTCAACCTTTACTCTGCCATTAACCAAGCTCTTCATATTGCGCTTGAAACTGATCCTCGGTTCGTTTCTTCCAATTTCCCACTTTGGGTTTTGCCTTTTTCTCCCCCTGAGATGTTAATTTGTTCCAACACATATATGAGCTTGTAGAATTCTAATCTCTTTTTCCTTTACCATTTTTGTCCATTGGCATTCAAAATTTTGTGTTGGAATTGTAGTTGGAACTTGGAAGTAGTAATAACCATTGACCATATTATGCCTGTAATAGCGTATGCAACCTAATTGTTCTCGTTGTTGGTATGTTGTTGGTGGAGGAATTGCTTTTTTATCAAAAGATCACCATTTTACTTTCATTTCCATGCTTGGTGACAGTGTGGTTGAAGATGATATCATAGAATTCATCTCATTTTTTCTATTTCTAATTACTTCACAGGGCATTTGTTTTTGGAGAAGATGTGGGCTTTGGTGGAGTTTTCCGTTGCACAACGGGTCTTGCAGACCGGTTTGGTAAAAGTAGGGTGTTCAATACCCCTCTTTGTGAACAGGTTGGTTAACTACTTAGTATCAGCTTCTAATGCTGAAAGCTTATCTACCCTTGTTCGTAGATTGCGTCACGAATTTAGTGATGTTCGATTTCTTGTTGAATTCTAGCTTTACTACCTAATGAATTTTGAGTTCACAAGGACAATGTAGCATTGCATTGCTCTCTTTGACTTATCACAATATGGAGAAGATGTATGAATAATTTTGAAGCTTATCTTCTTGTAGGGCATTGTCGGATTTGGCATTGGCCTAGCTGCAATGGTAAGTTTTGAGGATTTTATCAGTGACTGCATAAGCTCACATATTGAACCTTTAAACAGTTTGCAGTTTTAATCTATCTAATGTAATTGCTCTGCTCTGCTCTGCTCTTACTTTCATTGAACATAATAGGGAAATCGAGCCATAGCAGAAATACAGTTTGCAGATTACATTTTCCCTGCTTTTGATCAGGCAAGCATCTTCTATAGTTCTTTGCTATTTACATTGACAGCCTACACCCTTTTTTTTTTGGTTAAACATAATTTATTCTTGTAGATTGTAAATGAAGCTGCAAAGTTCAGATACCGTAGTGGCAATCAATTTAATTGTGGAGGTAAGTTTGGTTGTTGATCTTGATCCTTGGCATTTTATTCAGATTCTGGCAACCGGCTCCTTTTATTTTCTTTTGCATGATGAGGTGTCTGCTAAATTTCCAGGTTTGACCATTAGAGCTCCATACGGTGCTGTGGGTCATGGTGGACATTACCACTCGCAATCACCTGAAGCTTTCTTTTGTCATGTACCTGGTATCAAAGTATATTTCCACTTCCTGAGCTTGTTTCTCTCTTTCATTTCTTATTATCTGGTGCTATTGTTTTTCTTTCTAGTGCAATACCCACATAGTACACGCATGCTTGTGCAAATCATAAAGTTATCTCAATTTTGTATCAATGAAATATTTCACTTCATGGAATCATACAGCTTAGCATTGTGATACAAACTGAGCAGCATGTTCACAAGCTGCTTGAAATAGCAACACAACTCAATTTAATGTTATTCCATTCTATTTTAGACTTTTCATTCTTCAAGCATTTACGCTTTTATTTTCTTCAGATGTAGACTTGTTTATGCGTTCTCTATTTGATCAAAGACAATATATGATTGTGAATTTTTCCTAATTTGGACATGGAAGACTGGAGCACTTTAGCTGACTTTTTGGCCAGTAATTTTTGCACTATGAACTTCGATATTTTAATCATAGTGTTGTTCCTTTATTTGTCATATTGTCCTTGTATATTGGTCAAATCACTTCTTATTTAAAAAAACCATAGTTGAGATACTCTTTTTAATGTTTAGACTAGAGATGTAGAAGTACAAACTATTTGGTTCTTTCTTTCTTTCTTGAATTTGCTTCATAGTTCATAGGGACTTTGAACCAAACAGGTTTATCTTCTGGAGGATTCATAAAACTTTCCCTTGTAGGTGGTCATTCCTCGCAGCCCACGGCAAGCTAAAGGATTACTGTTGTCATGTATCCGTGATCCAAACCCTGTTGTCTTTTTTGAACCAAAGGTACAAGTGCTGAAGTTCCCTCAGATGGAAAAGTTCATTTGTACAGAATTAATGCCTGATTGAATTCTTCAACTAATTTATAAATGTATCTTGGAACTTCAGTGGCTTTACCGTTTGGCAGTGGAAGAGGTTCCTGAGCATGATTATATGTTGCCTCTATCTGAGGCAGAGGTGATTCCTGAACTTCAGTAACTGCTGCTTGTTTGTGGTTTTATAGAAATTCCTGAATCTGAATTCAAAATTGCATTGTTACACTTAGGTGATTCGTAAAGGCAGTGACATCACACTAGTAGGCTGGGGGGCTCAACTCTCCATTATGGAACAAGCATGCATTGATGCAGAGAAGGTACTGACTTTTCATTTCTCAGTTCTGTTGATCAATGACAATTGTGAGATACACAATTAGGGCCAGCCATAAAGCCCCAGTTTCTAACCTTGCCTAAGTTTGAGCATAGACACGACATTCTAAATTGTGGAGGATACCGCTCAACTGCAATGGCTTGCTGTTTGCTCTTGTTAGCAAAGTTTACGGCACAAGTGCATACTCCAAATTTGATATGCTAAGTAGGAGTAATTCCAGAATAACAGATGGCCACTAGTATTGATTCCACATGGTCATATGATCAGTGATATTTTTTAAAGGTTTTCTTTAGAAAAACATCTAAATTCATCTGAATGATGGGATTTTGCAGGATGGAATTTCTTGTGAACTTATAGATTTGAAAACTTTAATACCCTGGGACAAAGAAACAGTTGAAGCGTCGGTCAGTAAAACAGGAAGACTTCTTGTGAGCATACTACCTCTATTACATTTGAATGTCTCCCTGCAATTATTTGGAAGTTAATGAGTTTTACTTCTTGTCATTTGCATAGATTAGTCATGAAGCTCCGGTTACTGGAGGTTTTGGTGCTGAGATCTCTGCTTCCATTATGGAACGTTGCTTCTTAAGAGTAAGCAGTTTCGATTTGCTCTTTTTCTGTTTAAAGAGTACTAAAGTGATCCAATCCAATTGCTTTTATGTTTTGATATTGTATTCCATGCCTTTCAGTGACATTTCCAACCTTGTTTTTGAACCTGTAATTCTTAAACACCATTGCCACCCCCCAAAACCGAAAAAGCAAAACAAATAGAAAGAAAAACGAAAGAGAGTCAAATCATGCTGCTTCTTCTTGGTCACAAGAATGCGCATGAAGTGGAATGTAACTGGAAAAAAGTTGCGCTAGAATTAGGACTATGCACAAGAATAAGCAGCAATTGGGGGCGGAATTACTGCTAAAAAGAAGATATGTTTTGTAAGATGCAGATAATTGGGTAAAATGATATGACAAAATGCCATGTGTGTGTGCAGTTAGAAGCTCCTGTTGCTAGAGTTTGTGGCTTGGACACCCCATTCCCTCTTGTTTTTGAACCCTTCTACATGCCAACAAAGAACAAGGTTATTTCTTTTCCACATTCCACTCATTTCTTGGGTGAATTATCTGCCATTTTTGCTGACATCTAGCTCTCTCTTTCCCTCTCTGCAGATTTTGGACGCCATCAAAGCAACAGTCAATTACTAGGGACAAGTCTTAGATAGACATGCATGCAATTTTTGCATCTTCATAAAGATAAAAGAAGAAAAAATCTGTATCTACATATATAGTATATCTTGTTAACCCTTACTTTCAAAGTCTAACAATAATAGGATAATATAATGAAGTAGAAAATATTCAATAAGAAATTCTGAAATTGCAGAGGGTTCTACTATTATTGCCAAAAACAGAATGCAGAGGGCCATTTGTATCTTTATTAATTAATCTTTTTCCATTTTAAGATTGTTATTATTAAATAAAATAATTTATTCATAATCTAAAATATCCATACTTTCCACACTTAACTTATTAATTAATGTACAATTGTATATTTTTAATGTGGAAAATCACCTTTACTCTGTTTTTAGATATAAACTTTTGATAAATCCATCACTTCAAAGGTAAATTAATCGAAAAAAATATGATTTATCAACTTTTTGGTCTTTGCAGAATGAATATTCAATTTATGAATGCAAAGCTCAATTTTTATCATTGAGTTCATTGAATCATTGGCTTGTAATTTTGCCACCACACCACTATTTGTTTCAGCACTGGTTCAAGCGAGCAGCTAAAGTTTCTTCTCATGTGTGTCTGTGTCTTTTCAACCCACTGATGTCATGCTCTTCAGTTGTATGGTAAGAGTATAATAATATTACAAAGAATAGATGGTTTGCATTGAAATTCATTTAGCTTTATACATGGCTAGCCTCTCATATATTTTAGACATAAAGCATTAATCTAACTCTCCTCAATGAACAATTTTGACAGAAATGCTTATTTTTTTGTGCAAAGGAAAGATTATAAACTCTAACTTCTTAAAGAGCTGGAAAGATGGTTGTGCCCTTTGATGTCTCAGGAAACTGCCCTTACTTTCAGGCTGCTCCACATAATCGGTGCAGATGTATACTACAAGTGGTGTAATTTATTATGATGGAAGGAGGAGAATTGCTAAGTTTGTTGGTCCTTATATGTATTATACACTATATATTATATAAGTTAAAAATAAACGGTTGTATTTTTCAATAAGAAAAGTATTAAATCTACCTTTTTTAAAAAAAAAAATTAGCAATTCTGTTTGACTATGAGTCAAATTGTAAGACAAACTAGGTTAGAATATTGATAAAGATTAATATTTTTTTAAATAAAAAACTGATAATTAACTACTCCTAATCCTAATCTAAAACAAGGTCGGCGGTATTTAGGTTTGCGTTTGTTATATAAAAGGTCTAGCCATTCCATACTCCAAAGAAGAACATAATTTTGCTAACATGCCAAGGAAGAAGAGTGTTCCAGCAAAAAACGTGGTCTGCAAGTAAGAAATTTACCCTGTTTTTCTTTATCGTTTTTTTCCCTCTTTCGCCATCGTAATTTCCCATTTATTGTAATCTTCTGTTTCTTACTATATGATTCTCTTGTAATCTTCTGTTTCTTATATAATTCTCTTCTTCTCCGATTCATCGCTAAGTCTTTTTATCAGGAACAGCAGTCGAGAAACCATGGAGCAACAGTCGGGTCCCAAGCTTCCTACTGAATGGGAAGAGGGATGGGGAATCATGGAGAAGGGGATTACGAAGCTGAAAAAGATATTGGAAGGGTTATTGGTAGGGCGGCCGGAGCCCTCATTCACCTCTGAGGAGTACATGCATATGTACACCGTTATCTACAACATGTCTACGCAAAAGCCACCCCATGATTATCCTCAACGGCTTTATGACAAGTATCGAGAGGTATTTGTAAATTATATTAATGAATCTGTATTGCCTTCAATATTAGAGAAGTACGATGAGTTCATGTTGAGGGAACTTGTTAAACGATGGTCGAACCATAAAATTATGAAGAGGTGGCTTTCACGATTCTTCCATTACCTTGATCGATATTTCATTCTCCGGAAATCGCTTCTCTCGCTTTCTGAAGTTGCTAAGGAGTGTTTCCGTCATCTGGTTTATAATGTTGTTCATGAGAAAGTCAGGAAGGCTGTTATTTTGTTGATCAATGAAGAACGTGAAGGGAAGCAGATAGATAGAGCATTGCTGAAGAATGTGCTGGATATTTTTGTTGAGATGGGGATGGATTGTTATCAGGAAGATTTTGAAGCTGAGATGGTTAAGGATTCTGGTGCTTACTATTCGAGGAAGTCTTCGAGTTGGATTGTGGAAGATTCTTGTCCTGATTACATGATTAAGGCGGAAGACTCCTTGAAGAAGGAGAAGGAAAGAGTGAGTCACTATCTGAATTCAAGCACTGAGCCGAAGTTGATCAAAAAAGTGCAGCAAAAGTTGTTGGTGGCACATGCAAATCAGCTTCTTGAAAAGGAGAATTCGGGCTGTAGGGTTTTGCTTAGAGATGACAAAGTCGATGATCTTTCAAGAATGTTCAGACTTTATTGCCAGATTACAAAAGGGTTGGATCCTGTTTCCATTATGTTCAAGCAGCATATCACTTCTGAGGGTATGGCCTTGATTCAACAGGCTGAAGATGCTGCAGCAAGTAAGGCCGTGGCCACGACGGCGTTGAGTTCTTCTGCTGGTGGCGGGCATGAGCATGTTCTCATGAAGAAAATCATGGACCTTCATGTTAAATATATGGCGTATGTGGCTGATTGTTTTGAAAACCATACTCTCTTTCATAAGTCCTTGAAAGAGGCGTTTGAGGTTTTCTGCAACAAAAGTGTTGCTGGGTGTTCAAGTGCAGAGCTTTTGGCTACTTTTTGTGACAATATTCTCAAGAAAGGTGGTGGAAGTGAGAAATTAAGTGATGAAGCCATTGAAGAAACACTTGAGAAAGTTGTTAAACTTCTTGCATACATTGATGACAAAGATCTCTTCGCCGAATTCTACAGGAAGAAGATTGCTCGTAGATTGCTGTTTGATCGTAGTGCTAATGAAGAACATGAGAGAAGTATTCTGTCTAAATTGAAACAGCAATGTGGTGGACAGTTCACTTCCAAGATGGAAGGGATGCTCACAGATTTGACATTGGCAAGGGAAAATCAAGCTGGGTTTTCGGAATATCTCAGGCAAACAAATTCAGTTGCATATCTTGGGATTGATTTCAGTGTTACTGTTCTGACAACAGGATTTTGGCCAAGTTATAAATCATCTGATCTTGTTCTTCCTCGAGAGATGGTCAACTGTATAGAAGCTTTCAAAGTGTATTATGAAAGCAAAACAAAACATAGAAAGCTTACATGGATATACTCATTGG
Source organism: Corchorus capsularis (assembly GCA_001974805.1). NCBI lineage: Eukaryota > Viridiplantae > Streptophyta > Magnoliopsida > Malvales > Malvaceae > Corchorus > Corchorus capsularis. The sequence goes on from AWWV01010219.1 coordinate 16,932, forward strand.
GAACTTGTCACGTCAATTCCAGATTTGATCAGAAACCCATTGAATTGATCGTCTCAACTTACCAAGCTGCTCTCCTTTTGCTCTTCAATGGTCCTGTTCGTCTGAGTTACTCAGAAATCATGGCTCAATTGAACTTGACCCATGATGACTTAACCAGATTGCTCCATTCCCTTTCATGTGCCAAGTATAAGATTCTGCTCAAAGACCCAAACACAAAAATCATCTCCAAAAGTGACTATTTTGAATTCAACTCCAAGTTTACAGACAGAATGAGAAGGATTAAGATTCCTCTGCCTCCATCAGATGAAAGGAAGAAAGTTGTGAAAGATGTTGATAAGGACCGTAAGTATGCCATTGATGCTGCACTTGTTCGTATAATGAAGAGTAGGAAGGTTTTGGGACACCAACAACTTGTTTCAGAGTGTGTTGAGATGCTGAGTCGCATGTTCAAACCTGACATTAAAGCCATCAAGAAGCGGATAGAAGATCTCATCACACGAGACTATCTTGAGAGAGACTCGGAAAATCCAAATGTGTTTAAGTACTTGGCCTAAATGGTAAAGGTCTTTAGATTTTTGTTTCAAGTGTCTTTTTTTTTTTTCAATTTCATGGATTTTTGTTTCAATTGTTTTAGTTTTTCATGGAAAGCATATTATTCCTCTAGTAACTATCTATAACTTTCCAGAATGATTATTTATCTCTTCAAAAGCTTCATAATTTTATCAGAAACATGAAATTTATTCATACACAGACTTGGAATGTTTAGAACTGCCTATTAATAGAAGGAATAAAAAGTATATAATCATCAATTGATGGGCACAACGCTTAAGGGTCCATCAGATTTGCCTTAAAGGGTAATGGTAAGTTCTCATCTTTTTCACCCTGCAAAAGATTGGATTATGTTTACAAAGTCTGTAAAGTATACTTTTGTTAATTAATTTGTTGGGTCATTTATATTTTTGCTTTTCCTTGGCATGAGTTTAATCTCTTGCACTATCACAATTCGCACTTTGGGTATGTCAAATTGAATTGTATAAATTTCCCATATCTTTTTCATCATTGCTCAAACTCTTTTAATAATCCTCCTAACAACACACAAATATTTGTTTTGGTTTGCTAGACTATCTATCATACAGAAAATTCCAATGTTGTCCCTACATTTTACAATTTAACAAATTTGAAAGTGACTAGTGATGCACGATGGAGATTCAGTTTATCAACATTGATAAATATTATTCAAAAGTCGCCTAATCTACAGTCTCTGGAGTTTCCTGATGTGGGTTTATTTCAATATAGAAATAGACTTCTTTTCATTGATGTGATAATTTTGTATATGCTTATGAATGTTAAAAGCATAGATAACCTCCCTATCTCGTAACCTTTATATGAATTTTTGGTAACCACACAATAAAATTCTAATAACCTTCATATGAAATTCTGGTAAACTTCCTATAAAATAGTTGAGGCAGAGCTCATATTAGAATCTAACATTGATGGGAGGCTTTTAATTGAGCCGATTTTGCAACGTTGCACTTGATAATTTGAATTTTTTAAAAGATAAGCCTTAAATTGAGTATTTTTGCAACTTTGAACCCTTATTTGAACATTTACCCAAAAAAATATACAAAAGTTAATTTAAATGATAAATAAATTATGTTATGTGTAAAATAAGTTTACTCTCGTAAGATTAAATCAAGTTCATTCATTCATACGATTAATTCAACCTATAAGTAGCAAAAAAACTGGGTTAATTTCTACTATTGAAAACAATAGGCCACGTGGCAACCATCAAGTTGATATTCGAAATTACTGAAGGCGAAGGGAAGCGCCGAGCAGGCGAGCACCCTTGTCGCACAAAAGCAACTGAGCACAAAACTTTAAAAATTCTTGGCTCCCTCTTCCGAAACCAATTTCTCTAATTTCTTTCTCAGTTCGAAATGGAAGTTGGTGAGATAGCGGAGGAGCTGCAAATAGTTGAGGCAGAGATTCAAGACGTTGAAGGTTTTTTTTTATTATTATTATTTCTTGATTTTAATTAATGTAATTGTTTGTGAAATTCAAGAATGAGCGTTTTGATTTCTGCAGACCAGATAAGAGCATTATTAGAGAAGCAAGAGAGGTTGTATGAGAGACAATCGGAACTGAAAACTTTGCTGGAAGCATGCTCTGAAGATGTCTCCGTTCAAGCCACCACCGCTACGCCGGTGGAAGACTGGTCAGGACAGTTTGAGTGGGATTCTCGAGCCGATGATGTTAAGTTCAATGTCTTCGGCATTTCTTCATATCGTCCAAATCAGCGAGAGGTAAGGTTCCTTGATTCCATTTCCTCTGTTTGTGCCTGAATGGGGTTTTACTTACTAATTAAATTAAGGGTTTTGGTAGATTATAAATGCTGTGATGAGTGGAAGAGATGTTTTGGTGATTATGGCTGCAGGTGGTGGCAAAAGCCTTTGCTACCAGCTTCCTGCTATCCTTCGCGAAGGAATTGCTCTAGTTGTCAGCCCTTTGCTTTCTTTAATTCAAGATCAGGTCTCTCACTCTTTCTATCTTTTGAATAGTTGTACTTATGATATTGCTGTTGTGTATCATATTGTTCGGTATTCTATAGAAAATTTTGATCTTGGGTATTAAAAATAAATTCAGGTAATGGGATTGACTGCCTCGGGCATTCCAGCATTCATGCTCACATCCACCACAAGTAAGGAAGATGAGAAGTTCATATACAAGGCCCTGGAGAGAGGTGAAGGAGACCTCAGATTATTGTATGTCACACCTGAGAAAATATCCAAAAGCAAGAGATTTATGTCCAAGCTTGAAAAATGCCACAATGCTGGTCGCCTTTCTCTTATTTCAATCGATGTAAGTTTTTCTTCTTTTTCTCTATGTTCTTTGCTCGTCATCCTTATGCATGTATCTTTTGTTCCTTTTTTGTTTTCTTATTTTAATTCCTTATTCAGTCCTCATGCATATTCCTTGTCTTTAACAAGCATTCATGGTTATTATGAATTTAGTTTTAATATTCAAAATAGGTTTATTAGAGCTGTGAGAGTTATCATGAATGCCTGGAATGTCCATTTTTAATTGTTTCTTTTAGCATTGTAACATGCTATGTTATTTAATCTTAAGGTGTATTAGACAATCTAGGTTTGATACCTGTTATCCAATTTCTTGTTCCACAAAATATGTTGATGTTGGTTAACTATAGGAACACATTTATAATAGTACAAGGGTTGGACTGCTACAAAATCCTTTGTTGTTATTAGACAATTGCAGGATGAAATAAAAGAAAATGGAGGTGATATGGTCCCATTCCAAAATGTGTTGCAAAATTGCACTGCAACTAGCTAACGAGAATTTAGAATTGTATAGGGTTGACTAAAATATTAAAAGGAGACCATACATTAAATGCTGAACCATTACATAATTCTTTGTTGCTGTTGGATGATTCCAGGGTTGAGAATTGCAGTTGAAATGCTCCCTAGTTCTACTATATATTAAACATAACTTGATTTGTTGCTGCAAGTGTTGAATAATATTAGCTCTATTATTATTATCTCCCCAGGTAAATGAATTTAATAAATTTGTTATTATACTGTCTTAATGATTTTATTTTATTTTAACTTAATAGGTTGAATGACCGTATCTACTTTATTTGGGTTAATCTACAGGAGGCTCATTGCTGTAGTCAATGGGGTCATGATTTTCGCCCTGACTACAAAAATCTTGGTATACTAAAAATTCAGTTTCCAAATGTACCTGTAGTAGCATTGACAGTAAGTTGTTGCTTAACCCTAAACATCTGCATTAATTGTACATTTACCGTGTTATTGGCTGCAATCTTTTCTTGGCTAAATTTATTACCTTATAAGATTTATTTTGCAGGCTACTGCTACACTTAAAGTCCAGAATGATCTGATGGAGATGCTGCATATTCCAAGATGTGTAAAGTTTGTCAGCAGTGTTAAACGGCCAAATCTGTTTTATATGGTACATTTATTAGTAATTGCCATTTTATTGGTATGATTCTGTCTGCATTGTAGTTATTAGATGAAATTGAATTCTTCAATTGCAGGTTCGAGACAAGTCATCTGTTGGGAAGGTGGTTATTGATGAAATTGCTGAATATATAAAGGAATCTTATCCAAATAAGGAATCTGGCATAGTATAATTGCTTTTCCAGAAGGAAGTGTGAACAGGTCAGCTTTTT